>JAAAWM010010469.1:0-41956 GCA_036873465.1 Thinopyrum obtusiflorum | reverse complement strand
TTGAAGCAGAATGGCCCATATGGAGTAATGAATGCCGTTGCGGCCTGGTCTTTCTCCGCCATCTTGATTTGATGGTATCCGGAGTATGCGTCGAGGAAGCACAATGAATCGTGCCCTGCGGTAGCATCGATGATTTGGTCGATGCGAGGGAGGGGGAAAGGGTCCTTTGGACAGGCCTTGTTAAGGTCTTTAAAATCGACGCAGAGGCGCCAGGATTTGTCCTTTTTTGGTACCATTACTAGATTGGCTAGCCAGTCCGGATGTTTTATATCTCTGATGAATCCGGCTTCTAAGAGTTTGGCTAGCTCTTCTCCCATTGCCTGTCTTTTGGGTTCGGAAAATCGCCGAAGAGCTTGTTTGACCGGCTTGAATCCTTTTAGGATGTTTAGGCTGTGCTCTGCCAGCCTGCGTGGGATTCCTGGCATGTCTGAAGGGTGCCAGGCAAAAATGTCCCAATTTTCCCGAAGGAATTCTCGTAGTGCGGCTTCGACATCAGGACTTAATTGTGCCCCAATGGAGGCCGTCTTTGTGGGGTCCGTTGGATGGACCTGAAATTTGACTATTTCGTCTGCTGGTTTAAAAGAGGTGGACCCCCCCCCCCCCCCCCCCCCCCCCCCCCCCCCCCCCCCCCCCCCCCCCCCCCCCCCCCCCCCCCCCCCCCCCCCCCCCCCCCCCCCCCCCCCCCCCCCCCCCCCCCCCCCCCCCCCCCCCCCCCCCCCCCCCCCCCCCCCCCCCCCCCCCCCCCCCCCCCCCCCCCCCCCCCCCCCCCGGATCACTGGCAAGAGTGATTATCCCATTGGGTCCGGGCATTTTGAGCTTCATGTACCCGTAGTGGGGTATAGCTTGGAAGATTGTGAATGCCTCTCGCCCTAACAAAGCGTGATATCCGCTGCCGAATGGGGCCACTTGGAACGTGACCTCCTCGGACCTGTAATTGTCCGGTGAGCCGAACACTACATCTAGTGTGATTTTTCCTGTGCAGCGTACTTCTCGACTAGGGATTATCCCTCTGAAGGTTGTGCTGCTTCGCTCGATGCGGCTCCAGTCAATATCCATTTTTTGAAGGGTTTCCTCGTAGATGAGGTTTAATCCGCTGCCGCCATCCATGAGTACCTTGGTAAGGCGAAAGCCGTCCACTATCGGACTGAGGACCAATGCGGCTGGTGCTCTAGCTGTTCGGAATTTAGGTTCGTCGCTGGCGTTGAAGGTGATAGCCGTGTCACTCCATGGATTTGCTGTTGCTACTTGGTAGACTTCGGCGAGGCCGCGGATTGTTCGTTTTCGCATGTTATTTGATGCGAAAGTCTCGAAGACTGTTAATACCGTACCGGTACTGCTGGGCTGTTTGCCCGGGGCTAAAAAGCCTTCGCCACTTTTGGCCACCTGCCGTAGTATCCAACATGCTCGAAGGCTGTGTGTTGGAGTGGCGCCCTCCGTACTGTGGATTTTGCAGGGTCCGTTGAGCCAGCCCTCCAGTACGGTTCCATGCCCTTTAGGGGGTCTTTGCTTTTTGGTTTTTAACCCAGGTGCTTGAGTATGGCGCACCCTTTTACTTCGGACTAGGGTTGTGGTCAAGGCCGGACTGTCCCAAAACCTAGTTTCGGTGTTCCTGGCACTCTCTACCGCACAGTATTTTTGTACGATAGTCGCTAGGTCGATGAAGCGTGTAACTTCGCGACGACTTATGGCGTTCATGATTCCCTTGTCCGTGCAATTGTTGCAGAAAATTGAAATCGCGCTTTCTTCGCAGCAGTCCTTTATCCTGTTCATAACCAGGAGGAATCTGGCCCAGTAATGATGTACTGTTTCATCGGGCTCTTGCCGTATTCGAGATAGATCGCTTATGTTTGGGTGGGCGGGTGGAATCAAGTTCGGAACCCCGCCCGATCTGAGGCTCAAAGGCCAAGAAGTTTCCGGATTTGGAAGCTTGACTTGCTGGATGCTTTCCAACGAATCTAGTCCGATGCCTGACTCTAAGTTCAGTATTTGATTAGCGTCCGTCCCTTCGCGGGAATCCGGCTTGGAGGGATCGGGAATCCGGACATAGTTGGTTTTCAACGTAGAAGAAGGGTTGCCGCATTGTTCCTCTACCACGACAACGTGGTGGGTGGCCTGAGGAGAGTTAATCTCTCTCAGATCGGGTTTAAGCCCAATCTGATCGTAGTCTGTGGCGACTCCCAGGGCGGCGATGCGATCCAAGAGCTCGTTTACAGAGGAGAGCTCAATCGGATCTAACTGCTCGGCGAATTCCGGGCTGACGTGAAGATCGCTTTTGATGACCTGAGAGGTCATCGTCGGAGCGGTGGCCGAACAGGCGGTCATAAGAAAACCACCTAGCCGGACAGTTTGGCCGGCGGCCAAAGCTCTCTTGACGACGGTGCCGTCTTTAAAGACGGGAGAAGGCATCCTTCCTGATCGCGACCCCCCCCCCCCCCCCCCCCCCCCCCCCCCCCCCCCCCCCCCCCCCCCCCCCCCCCCCCCCCCCCCCCCCCCCCCCCCCCCCCCCCCCCCCCCCCCCCCCCCCCCCCCCCCCCCCCCCCCCCCCCCCCCCCCCCCCCCCCCCCCCCCCCCCCCCCCCCCCCCCCCCCCCCCCCCCCCCCCCCCCCCCCCCCCCCCCCCCCCCCCCCCCCCCCCCCCCCCCCCCCCCCCCCCCCCCCCCCCCCCCCCCCCCCCCCCCCCCCCCCCCCCCCCCCCCCCCCCCCCCCCCCCCCCCCCCCCCCCCCCCCCCCCCCCCCCCCCCCCCCCCCCCCCCCCCCCCCCCCCCCCCCCCCCCCCCCCCCCCCCCCCCCCCCCCCCCCCCCCCCCCCCCCCCCCCCCCCCCCCCCCCCCCCCCCCCCCCCCCCCCCCCCCCCCCCCCCCCCCCCCCCCCCCCCCCCCCCCCCCCCCCCCCCCCCCCCCCCCCCCCCCCCCCCCCCCCCCCCCCCCCCCCCCCCCCCCCCCCCCCCCCCCCCCCCCCCCCCCCCCCCCCCCCCCCCCCCCCCCCCCCCCCCCCCCCCCCCCCCCCCCCCCCCCCCCCCCCCCCCCCCCCCCCCCCCCCCCCCGAGGGACCCACATCTGACCTTCTATCATGTTATTCCCCCTCAAATCATTATTTTTCCTGACCATTACTTCAAACAGTACTGATGCGTGTTCGTTGGTGGCGCCGGTGATGAGCGAGTTGGCCGCCGCTCCGCCGGACGGGCCGGACGTCGCGCTGGCCTCCGCACGGGTTGGCAGGCTAGCCCGAGTGTGACTCACGAGTGAGCAAGCCGCCACGATGGCCTTCGCTCGAGCCAGATGGATGGCCTTAGCGCGGCGTGCGCGAGCAAGCCACCGCGCTGCCTTGCCAATCTAGCTAGCAAACCTTGCAGACAAGCAGCTGGACGGAGCTATCTTGGCTAGCTAGCGGCCGCGAGTGCCGGACAGAGCTGGCATCCGGGCTGCCGCTACATGGGCTCCGCACCGCCGGCGGTTTTAACCTTGCCTTCTGCCGGCGGCGGTAGCTGCTTCCCATGGCCGAGGATGACTAGGTGGACGGGCCGGAGGTAGGAGGTCACTCGAGGATTTTTGTTGGCAAGAGCATGTACAATGGTTGATAAGGTAGTCTTATCTTAAGTCTGGCACGTATGCAAGTGGTAGTAGTTTCTTGGCATTTTAGTGGTTTCTTGCATTATTAGAGCAAGTACAGTAGAGCTGAGTCAGCGGGCTATAAGAAATAAACTACTACTACATGTCCGTGCTGACGAGGCAGCTTAAACCAACACATTTTGTTTGACCGTTGACACCCCCCCCCCCCCCCCCCCCCCCCCCCCCCCCCCCCCCCCCCCCCCCCCCCCCCCCCCCCCCCCCCCCCCCCCCCCCCCCCCCCCCCCCCCCCCCCCCCCCCCCCCCCCCCCCCCCCCCCCCCCCCCCCCCCCCCCCCCCCCCCCCCCCCCCCCCCCCCCCCCCCCCCCCCCCCCCCCCCCCCCCCCCCCCCCCCCCCCCCCCCCCCCCCCCCCCCCC
Organism: Thinopyrum obtusiflorum; assembly: GCA_036873465.1. Taxonomy (NCBI): domain Eukaryota; kingdom Viridiplantae; phylum Streptophyta; class Magnoliopsida; order Poales; family Poaceae; genus Thinopyrum; species Thinopyrum obtusiflorum. The sequence goes on along the minus strand of JAAAWM010010469.1, from coordinate 37,975 downwards.
CCCCCCCCCCCCCCCCCCCCCCCCCCCCCCCCCCCCCCCCCCCCCCCCCCCCCCCCCCCCCCCCCCCCCCCCCCCCCCCCCCCCCCCCCCCCCCCCCCCCCCCCCCCCCCCCCCCCCCCCCCCCCCCCCCCCCCCCCCCCCCCCCCCCCCCCCCCCCCCCCCCCCCCCCCCCCCCCCCCCCCCCCCCCCCCCCCCCCCCCCCCCCCCCCCCCCCCCCCCCCCCCCCCCCCCCCCCCCCCCCCCCCCCCCCCCCCCCCCCCCCCCCCCCCCCCCCCCCCCCCCCCCCCCCCCCCCCCCCCCCCCCCCCCCCCCCCCCCCCCCCCCCCCCCCCCCCCCCCCCCCCCCCCCCCCCCCCCCCCCCCCCCCCCCCCCCCCCCCCCCCCCCCCCCCCCCCCCCCCCCCCCCCCCCCCCCCCCCCCCCCCCCCCCCCCCCCCCCCCCCCCCCCCCCCCCCCCCCCCCCCCCCCCCCCCCCCCCCCCCCCCCCCCCCCCCCCCCCCCCCCCCCCCCCCCCCCCCCCCCCCCCCCCCCCCCCCCCCCCCCCCCCCCCCCCCCCCCCCCCCCCCCCCCCCCCCCCCCCCCCCCCCCCCCCCCCCCCCCCCCCCCCCCCCCCCCCCCCCCCCCCCCCCCCCCCCCCCCCCCCCCCCCCCCCCCCCCCCCCCCCCCCCCCCCCCCCCCCCCCCCCCCCCCCCCCCCCCCCCCCCCCCCCCCCCCCCCCCCCCCCCCCCCCCCCCCCCCCCCCCCCCCCCCCCCCCCCCCCCCCCCCCCCCCCCCCCCCCCCCCCCCCCCCCCCCCCCCCCCCCCCCCCCCCCCCCCCCCCCCCCCCCCCCCCCCCCCCCCCCCCCCCCCCCCCCCCCCCCCCCCCCCCCCCCCCCCCCCCCCCCCCCCCCCCCCCCCCCCCCCCCCCCCCCCCCCCCCCCCCCCCAATCAAACAACTTGCACCCAACGTGATAAAGGGGTTGTCAATCCCTTCATGGTTACTTGCAAAAGTCAGATCTGATAGAGATAAATAAACGATAAAGTAAATATTTTTGGTATTTTTGGTTTATAGATCAGAAAGTAAAAGATTGCAAAATAGTAGATCGGAAACACTACAGGAAACAACTAATTTGCCGTCAGGGGGCGCCTTTGCCGTCAGCTTTTCGTCGGGCAGACGGCAAAGAAAGGGTTTGCCATCATCAGCAGACGGCAAAGAAACACAGACGGTAAAATAGACTTTGTTGTGTGCAAAAAAAAACACAGACGGCAAAGAGCTAACTTTGCCGCCTGCAAACCAAAACGCAGACGGCAAAATACTTTGTCATCTTCGTTTTTCTCTACAGACGGCAAAATGAGCACTTTGCCGTCTGTAGAAAAAAAAACAAAGATGGCAAAGTACTTTGCCGTCTGTAAAAAAAATCCACGACGGCAAAGAGAAAGCACAGCACGCAGATCAACTACACGGATTGATGACATGGCAGCGATCCAACACCGTCCGCTCCTCATGTGCACGATCCACACCACCCATTACCCACCTGCCTGCACAACCACCCACCACACCACCTGCCACGCACGGACGCAGTACACACCCACCCACGTGCCGTCTCCCTTATCCTCTCACACACGCACAAGGTCCACATCCACCCACACACACACATGCCACCAGCCCACCAACCACCCACGCACACACACATGCCACCAGCCCACCAACCACCCATGCCCACGATGGGATGGCGACCAGCTGGACGGCGAGCGGAGCGGACGGCGACTGGTGGCCTCGCCAAGCTAAACCCATTGCCCTGCTCGATCTCGTGTTCCCCCCCACCCCCAAACCGTTCCCCGATGGCCGCCGCCACCACGCTCCGCCGGGCCCTCGCCCCGGCACCGGCGCTACTCCTCCGTCGCCAGGCCCTCGTGCGCCTCCTCTCCACGCAGGCCCAGTCCTCCACGGCCCCCACCATCAGCCCCGCCGAGCTCGTCCGCATCAAGAACTCCATCCGCAGCGCCGCCACGCCGCCCGACGAGCTCGCTGCCCTCTTCCTGAAAGGCATCCCGCACCCGCCCTTCCTCGGCGACCGCTCCATCTTCTCCCTCGCCGTCTCCCGCCTCACCGCCGCCGCCCGCCCCGACCTCATCTACTCCGTGCTCTCCGCCTCCCTCACCGCCCTCGCGGCGCCGCACCCCTCCGAGGGCTTCCTCATCCGCCTCATTGCGCTCTACGCCGCCGCCGGCATGCCCACACACTCCCTCTCCACCTTCCGCCTCGTCGTGCCCCCCTCCGACCGCGCCCTCTCCACCCTCCTCGCCGCCTACTATGACGCCGGCCAGCCCGCCCGCGCCATCCAGGCCTTTCGCGACCTCCCAGCCGAGCTCTCCATCACGCCGGGCGTCGTGTCCCACAACGTGCTCCTCAAGTGCATGGTCGCCACGGGGGACGTCGCCGGCGCCCGCCAGGTGTTCGACGGAATGCCCAGTTTGTCAAATAGAGTAGTTTTTTTAGAAGTTGAAATAGAGTTTGCTTGTTCGTGGATGAGTGAGTGGTGATGGATATATACTGTTAATGGACTAGTTCTATCATGTAAAATCCGTTCATTCGTCATCGATTCTTATACTGGTTGTTGCGAAATTGCTATGAAAATTTTTGCGTACGCCTTCGACCATGTACGGCCTCTGCACCTGCACGCCTCTACACCTTTACTGTTGGTTCATATATTTTTTTAAATAATAAAAAAATTCTTTGCCGTCTGGGATATATGAGGCTGACGGCAAAGACGTAGTCTAGCTGACAACAAAGATGGTTTTCTTTGCTGTCTGCTATTACTGGGCTTGACGGCAAAGACAGAGTTGGCTGACGGCAAAGTCTTTGTCGTCTTCCCAATGAAAAGTTGACGGCAAAGTATTCTTTGCCGACTTATCTTTGCCGTCTGAGTTTGCCGTCTGCTTTCTGACGGCAAAATCTTTGCCGTCTGGATTTAGGTCTTTGCCGTCTGGGATTCACAGACGGCAAATTACCTGTTTCCTGTAGTGAAACTTAGATGATAGATCGGAAACTTATATGATGTAAAATAGAAACTTGTATGATGGAAAGTAGACCCGGGAGCCATAGGTTTCACTAGAGGCTTCTCTCAAGATAGAAAATAATACGGTGGGTGAACAAATTACTACCGAACAATTGATAGAAAAGCGCAAAGTTATGACGATATCCAAGGCAATGATCATGAATATAGGCATAACATCCATCTCAAGTAGACCAAAACAATTCTGCATCTACTACTATTACTCCACACATCGACCCCCCCCCCCCCCCCCCCCCCCCCCCCCCCCCCCCCCCCCCCCCCCCCCCCCCCCCCCCCCCCCCCCCCCCCCCCCCCCCCCCCCCCCCCCCCCCCCCCCCCCCCCCCCCCCCCCCCCCCCCCCCCCCCCCCCCCCCCCCCCCCCCCCCCCCCCCCCCCCCCCCCCCCCCCCCCCCCCCCCCCCCCCCCCCCCCCCCCCCCCCCCCCCCCCCCCCCCCCCCCCCCCCCCCCCCCCCCCCCCCCCCCCCCCCCCCCCCCCCCCCCCCCCCCCCCCCCCCCCCCCCCCCCCCCCCCCCCCCCCCCCCCCCCCCCCCCCCCCCCCCCCCCCCCCCCCCCCCCCCCCCCCCCCCCCCCCCCCCCCCCCCCCCCCCCCCCCCCCCCCCCCCCCCCCCCCCCCCCCCCCCCCCCCCCCCCCCCCCCCCCCCCCCCCCCCCCCCCCCCCCCCCCCCCCCCCCCCCCCCCCCCCCCCCCCCCCCCCCCCCCCCCCCCCCCCCCCCCCCCCCCCCCCCCCCCCCCCCCCCCCCCCCCCCCCCCCCCCCCCCCCCCCCCCCCCCCCCCCCCCCCCCCCCCCCCCCCCCCCCCCCCCCCCCCCCCCCCCCCCCCCCCCCCCCCCCCCCCCCCCCCCCCCCCCCCCCCCCCCCCCCCCCCCCCCCCCCCCCCCCCCCCCCCCCCCCCCCCCCCCCCCCCCCCCCCCCCCCCCCCCCCCCCCCCCCCCCCCCCCCCCCCCCCCCCCCCCCCCCCCCCCCCCCCCCCCCCCCCCCCCCCCCCCCCCCCCCCCCCCCCCCCCCCCCCCCCCCCCCCCCCCCCCCCCCCCCCCCCCCCCCCCCCCCCCCCCCCCCCCCCCCCCCCCCCCCCCCCCCCCCCCCCCCCCCCCCCCCCCCCCCCCCCCCCCCCCCCCCCCCCCCCCCCCCCCCCCCCCCCCCCCCCCCCCCCCCCCCCCCCCCCCCCCCCCCCCCCCCCCCCCCCCCCCCCCCCCCCCCCCCCCCCCCCCCCCCCCCCCCCCCCCCCCCCCCCCCCCCCCCCCCCCCCCCCCCCCCCCCCCCCCCCCCCCCCCCCCCCCCCCCCCCCCCCCCCCCCCCCCCCCCCCCCCCCCCCCCCCCCCCCCCCCCCCCCCCCCCCCCCCCCCCCCCCCCCCCCCCCCCCCCCCCCCCCCCCCCCCCCCCCCCCCCCCCCCCCCCCCCCCCCCCCCCCCCCCCCCCCCCCCCCCCCCCCCCCCCCCCCCCCCCCCCCCCCCCCCCCCCCCCCCCCCCCCCCCCCCCCCCCCCCCCCCCCCCCCCCCCCCCCCCCCCCCCCCCCCCCCCCCCCCCCCCCCCCCCCCCCCCCCCCCCCCCCCCCCCCCCCCCCCCCCCCCCCCCCCCCCCCCCCCCCCCCCCCCCCCCCCCCCCCCCCCCCCCCCCCCCCCCCCCCCCCCCCCCCCCCCCCCCCCCCCCCCCCCCCCCCCCCCCCCCCCCCCCCCCCCCCCCCCCCCCCCCCCCCCCCCCCCCCCCCCCCCCCCCCCCCCCCCCCCCCCCCCCCCCCCCCCCCCCCCCCCCCCCCCCCCCCCCCCCCCCCCCCCCCCCCCCCCCCCCCCCCCCCCCCCCCCCCCCCCCCCCCCCCCCCCCCCCCCCCCCCCCCCCCCCCCCCCCCCCCCCCCCCCCCCCCCCCCCCCCCCCCCCCCCCCCCCCCCCCCCCCCCCCCCCCCCCCCCCCCCCCCCCCCCCCCCCCCCCCCCCCCCCCCCCCCCCCCCCCCCCCCCCCCCCCCCCCCCCCCCCCCCCCCCCCCCCCCCCCCCCCCCCCCCCCCCCCCCCCCCCCCCCCCCCCCCCCCCCCCCCCCCCCCCCCCCCCCCCCCCCCCCCCCCCCCCCCCCCCCCCCCCCCCCCCCCCCCCCCCCCCCCCCCCCCCCCCCCCCCCCCCCCCCCCCCCCCCCCCCCCCCCCCCCCCCCCCCCCCCCCCCCCCCCCCCCCCCCCCCCCCCCCCCCCCCCCCCCCCCCCCCCCCCCCCCCCCCCCCCCCCCCCCCCCCCCCCCCCCCCCCCCCCCCCCCCCCCCCCCCCCCCCCCCCCCCCCCCCCCCCCCCCCCCCCCCCCCCCCCCCCCCCCCCCCCCCCCCCCCCCCCCCCCCCCCCCCCCCCCCCCCCCCCCCCCCCCCCCCCCCCCCCCCCCCCCCCCCCCCCCCCCCCCCCCCCCCCCCCCCCCCCCCCCCCCCCGCGCGCCAAATGTCGGATTTCTGGTTCCGGCAAAACCCTCAAGGTTCGAACACTGGGGTGCACACGAAGTTCTCTCCCTCTCCTAGCTCGCTCAACAGAATGGACGACTGCTCTTGGATGACTCGGGGTGGTCCCGACCGCGCTTCGTGTCTGGCTCCGGTGCGAGCACGTCCACCCCCTTGCGATTCACGTCCTTGGCCTTGGCTTTCTTCTCCTCTGGGTCGGCAGCAGGGATCTCGAGGAGGGAAAGGCACCCTTCCTCAGCTCTTGCGCACTTGGTCGCAATGTTGAACAGCTCCAGAGCCGTGCATAGCTCCTCGTGGATGGCGAGCTCCTCCTTCATCTGGACGTCGCGGACGCCATCAGAAAACGCTGAAATGATGGCCTCGTCCGTCACCTTGGGGATCTTGAGGCGAACGATGTTGAAGCGCTGGATGTACTTCTGCAAGGTCTCTCCTGGCTGCTGCTTCATGCGGCGTAGGTCACCCGCAGCCGGAGGGCGGTCTCGAGTGCCCTGGAAGTTGGTGATGAAGCGGTCGCGCATCTCACCCCAGGAAGAGATTGACCCCGGGGGCAAGTTCAGGAGCCACGAGCGAGCACCATCCTTGAGAGCCATGGGGAACCAATTCGCCATGACTTTCTCATCGCCATTGGCCGCCTCGATGCTCAGCTCGTAGAGCTGCAAGAACTCCGCAGGGTCGGGGTGCCGTCGTAGCGAGGAGGTAGGTCTGGCTTGAACTTGCCTGGCCAGATGACGCTACGCAGCTCCAGAGTGAAGGCGCGGCATCCTGCTATGGCCACCGGGGCCCTTTGCAGAGGCGGAGCCTGCCCTTGATGTCCGCGCACCGCCACCGCAGGCGGCACGCGGTCCTATCGTGGTGGTGTCGGGAGCGCAGGAGCATTTTCTTGCGGCCGAGGAACTTCTTGGCAGCTTCCTTCTTCTTGCACGGGCACCCGGCGCGGTGGGTCGCGGCGAGGGGATGCGCACTTTGGCGCCAGGGCGCCCCCTTGGTGCGGAGGTGGCGGAGGCGCTCCGTGGGCTACGTCACCCGCGGCTGGAGGAGGGCGAGGTAGCGAGAGAGACGGGACAGGTGAGCCCCCTGCGGCGCTGATGAGCTTGGCGATGCGGTCCAGCCAGTCCTCCTAGAGGTCGTCGACCGGGCGGTAGCGCAGGAGCTCGCGTGCCATGAGCACCGCGGCCTGCGTGTCTGTGGGCGCGCGGCAAGCGTGGGACGATGAACCGGCCAGAGTCAGCGATGGAGTAGCGGTGCGGCCGTCCCGCTGCACCGAGGGGTGCAGCGAAGATGCTTGCTGCTCGTTTCCCGCCGGGCCGGTGGCGGCGGGTGATGAAGAATGATGGGGAGGCCGCCGACGGGGGCCGTCTGAGCGACACGGGCGGCCAGGGCGGCCCGGCGCTCGGCGCGAGCCCGGCGCGCGTCTGCCATGGACGTGGTGGATCGGTGGAGCGCGGATAGATGAAGGGAAAGCTTCAGCGCACCCCTACCTGGCGCGCCAAATGTCGGATTTCTGGTTCCGGCAAAACCCTCAAGGTTCGAACACTGGGGTGCACACGAAGTTCTCTCCCTCTCCTAGCTCGCTCACTCACCACAATCTCAAAGCTCAGCACGTCGAACTCGAAGAACAGGGGACACAATAGTTTATACTGGTTCGGGCCACTGATGTGGTGTAATACCATACTCCAGTGTGGTGTGGTGGATTTCCTTGTAGGCTGGGGATGAACAAGTACAAGAGAAGAACAGCCTCCTAAGGAGAGGTGTTCTTGAGCTTCATGAGCTTGTGTGGTAGAGGATGATCTGAATGATCCCCCCTTGCTAAGGTGGTGGCTAGTCCTATTTATAGAGGCCCGGGTCCTCTCCCCAAATGATAGGCGGGAAGGGATCCCACAACGGCCAATTTGTAGGGGGACAACTAGTACAAGATATCCTAACAAAAGGTGGTCTTCGCCTGCCAAAGGCTCTGGTGGTGACGCCGTCGTGGGCTCCGCGATGACCTCCGTCCTGCCGTCCTGCTGGTCTTGGTCTCGTTGCACCAATAAGGAAACCTTTGCCTGATGCCTCGGGACTCCTCGCATGCGCTTGCCCCTTTAGCACCAAAGAGGCAACGGGTACTCTGCGCCCGCCTGGCGCCCACCTGGCCTTGGTCGTCACGGCTCCTGTCACGGGAACCTCACGAGGTGCCCCTTCGCCTTGATCTCTCCGCTCCTCGTGAGCCAGCCTAGCGAGGCCGCCCCTGAGGAGGTCTTGTGTCATCCGCCTTGTGAGGCTTGGCCCCTCACGATGGTCTTGAGTGCTTGCTAGTGAAGGTGGGCCGTACCAGGCCGCTGCAGGAGCCACGCCGTGGGCCTCAGGCACGCAAGTCTGTTGACCCCCGTTCCCAGCGCTTTTCTTTAATGCCTTTTAGCTAGGCATGATGATTTCTATGATGCTCACATAAAAGATAAGAATTGAAACATAAAAAGAGCATCATGAAGAATATGACTAGCACATTTAAATCTAACCCACTTCCTATGCCTAGGGATTTTGTGAGCACATAATTTATAGGAACAAGAATCAACTAGCATAGGAAGGCAAAACAAGTATAACTTCAAAACTTTAAGCACATAGAGAGGAAACTTGATATTATTGCAACTCCTACAAGCATGTATTCCTCCCTCATAATAATTTTCAGTAGCATCATGAATGAGTTCAACAATATAACCATCACATAAAGCATTCTTTTCATGATCTACAAGCATAGAAATTTTACTACTCTCCACATAAGCAAAATTTTCTCGTTCGGAATAGTGGGAGCAAACTCAACAGAATAACGGTCATGTGAGGCATAATCCAATTGAAAATTAAAATCATGATGACAAGTTTCATGGTTAACATTATTCTTTATAGCATACATGTCATCACAATAATCATCATAGATAGCAGCTTTGTTCTCATAATCAATTGGAACCTCTTCTGAAATAGTGGAATCATTACTAACTAAAGTTGACACTCTTCCAAATCCACTTTAGATTATAGTATTATTCATACTCCAAAAGATATAAGTGAAGTTCATGGAGCATTCTACAATTAATATAGACTAACCAATATCCAAGCTCAAAATATATAAGTGAAGCACACGAAGCATTCTATAAAACCATACTCAAAAGATTTAAGTGAAGCACAAAGAGCAATTCTATAAAATCATACTTAAAAGATATAAGTGAAGCACATGAAGTATTCTATAAATAAATGAAGGGCTATCTCATACTAGCATGGTTCTTAAAGGAAAAACAAAAACACAAAGGACACAAATCATGTGAACAAAACAAAAACCGAGGTACACCGATAATTGTTGAAGAACAAAGATGGGATGCCAACCGGGGCATCCCCAAGCTTAGATGCTTGAGTATCCTTGAAATATTTACTTGGGGTGCCTTGGGCATCCCCAAGCTTGAACTCTTGTCTCCCTTTATTCTTCTCATATTGATAGCTCCTCGATCTTCGAACACTTCATCCACACAAAACTTTAACAAAAACTTTGTGAGATCCGTTAGTATAATAAAGCAAATCACTACCTTTATGTACTGTTGCAAACTTATTCCAATTTCATATTAGAACTATATCTACTGTATTCCAACTTCACCATGGTTCATACCCCCCGATACTACCCATAGATTCATCAAAATAAGCGAACAACACATAGAAAACAGAATCTGTCAAAAACAGGACAGTCTGTAGTAATCTGGAAGTTTAGTATACTTCTGTAACTCTACAAATTCTAAAATAAATATGAAAATTTAAACAAATTGTACAGAAGTAATGTGCAAAAAGTTTCAGACCCATTTGACTTTCCAGTAAAAAATGTAAATTCACGCGCTACAGCCAAAGTTTCTGTTTTTGTACTGCACAAAGTAAACAAGCAATCTAATCATCCTAAAACCAAAGCTGGGCACATTATTTTTATAATACAATAGATATATACAAGGGGATAATTATTTTCAGAGAAACTTCCATGAAATTTTTTACATTGTTTCCATGAGAATGAACACAAGTGCTCAAGGTCGACCCTCACTTCTTCAATGCATAACCTTCCAATAACTTCTCTTATTGAAAAACTTTTTAGGCATGAGAGGCAAGTAATTTTTTTTTGTATTTTCATTCTTTATTTCTTTTGTATGTTTCACCCACAACTAAGCAAAACTAACAAGGGAAAACAAAAACTACTTAGTGAAGAAAGTAAACAAGCATACACGAAAATATCAACCCCACGCTATTGCTCCCCGGCAACGGCGCCAGAAAGGAGCTTGATAATCCCCAAGTGCAGGGAATCATCGTAGCAATTCCCAAAGGTGGAAGTGATAAGTATGGAGTGTCGAACCCACAAGGAGCTAAAGGCAAGATCAATATTCTCTCAAGTCCTATCTGCCACTGATACAACTCTACGTACACCGAACGTTTGCTTCCAACTAGAAACGAGAAATAAAACTACGTTGTGGGTATGAAGAGGATAACTTTGCATGGTATCGGAGAGCTAAAATATATAAGTAGGTGCTGCTATCATAAAGTTAGAATATATTACTTAAGTATTATAAATAGCAAGTGTGGAATAATGATGGATCAGTGTGCGGAATTGTCCTAGGCAATTGTTAACAAGACCGGTAGTCGTCATTGTAATTTCATATGAGGGAGATGCATAAGCTAACATACTTTCTCTTCTTGGATCATATGTACTTATGATTGGAACTCTAGCAAGCATCCGCAACTACTAAAGATCATTAAGGTTAAACCCAACCATAGCGTTAAAGCATCAAGTCCCCTTTATCCCATACGCAACAACCCCCTTACTCGGGTTTATGCTTCTGTCACTCAAGCAACCCACTATAAGCGAATCATGAACGTATTGCCACACCCTACAGCAGGAATCCCTCACGCTTGCGCGACATGGTGGGCACAATAGGATAGCACCAAAATAAAATATACAACTCATACCAATCTAGATCATCAATCAACCCAAAGACAAGGATATCTACTCAAAACATCATAGGATGGCAACACATCATTGGATCATAATATGTGGCATAAAGAACCATGTTCAAGTTTGGATTACAGCGGGGTGCCGGAGAGTGGACCGCGTAAAAGAGATGAGGATGGTGATGTTGATGAAGATGATCACTGCGACGATGATTCCCCTCCCGATGCCACTCCGGCGCCACCGAGAGAGAGGAGGAGAGGTTCTCCCCCTTGTGATTCCTCCTCCATGGCCTCCCCCCTAGATGGGGAGAGGTTCGCCCTCTGGTCCTTGGCCTTCATGGCGATGATGGCCCCTCCGGGATCCTCCTCCACAGCCTCCGGTGATGATGGCCCCCTCCGGCAGGGTGCCAGAGAGGGCCTAGATTGATTTCTCGTGGCTACAGAGGCTTGCGGCGGCGGAACTTCCGATCTAGGTTATTTTCTGGAGGTTTGGGCATTTATAGGAGAGGTTGGCATCGAGAACAAGTCAGGGGGCCCCACAGGAAGTCCACGAGGCACAGGGGCGTGCCCCAGGGGGGTGGGCGCGCCCTCCACCCTCGTGGGGCCCACAGGACTCCCCTCCAGTAACTCTTTGTTCCATTATTTTTATATTTTCCGGAAAAATTCTCCGTTGATTTTCAGCGCATTCCGAGAACTTTTATTTCTGCACAAAAACAACACCACGGTAGTTCTGCTAAAAATAGTGTCAGTCCGGGTTAGTTCTAATCAAATCATACCAAAATCAGATAAAACAATAGTAAACATGGCATGAATACTTCATAAATTATAAATACGTTGGAGACGTATCACCAGACGCCTTGACATCTGCATGTTCAGTACCAACTGCAAGGTCCAAGCCAAGTCCGATGAGTGGTTCTTATGCCCCGCCCTAGATGAGCTCGAGGAGCTCAGCTTTGAAGCTGGACGATGTTGCTCTCTGCCGCCGTCCGCGCTTCGCCTCACGCCAACGCTGCGCCGTGCCAGCTTCAGCTCCTGCTATCTTCCCCAGATTAATGCCGCGCCCACCCTTCTTCTCCCTCAACTCAAGCAGCTCAACCTCTTTGACGTTGGCATCTCAAAGCAGGCTATGGAGCACCTGCTCCGCAGGTGTACTACGCTCGAGTACCTTTGTCTTGAGCAGATCCACGGGTTCATTAGCCTCCACATTGCCTCGATTTATGTGTCTTGCTGGCCCCGCAACAAGACATCAATTGGGAAGAGATCACTCCAGCTATTCCATGTTATGGTCATTGAAAATGAACCTTTCCTTGAGAGATTGCTTGTATCTAATCTAGAAGGTCCAACAAAAATCAGGGTCATTGACGCGCCAAAATTGACAGCGTTGGTGTACTCGTCTGCCAAATTCTCAGAACTCTTTATTGGATCTGTAATCGTTCAGGTACAACACTCATCTTCTTCCCCGTCTTCTTGAAATTCACATTTTTTAATTTCTTCTTGATGTATTTACGACCGTCTTCCAGAAAATGATTCACACAAGCTTCACCTAGTCTATGCGCACAGTGAAGATCTTGGCAATAAAATCTATCGGCCCCAATCTGGATCAAGTTGTTGGATTCCTTACATGCTTTCCATGCACGGAGAAGCTACTCATCGAGGTGAAACTTCTTTCCTATTAGTAAACAGTAATCACAACGTAGCTCAATTTTTTTGTAATTTTCCCAAATTACGATGACAAGTGTAGTGTTCAAAACTGCATCTACGCACTGCACTGAAAGAAGTGTTTTTAGTACTTTTTCTCACGTGATCACCTGCATCGTTTTTTTGTTGTAGTACTATAGCAGCCTAGGCTAGTCATAGTGGAAAGTAACTTAGACTAGTAACTCTATGGTTACCCTAAGAGCAATTACTACCTCCGTCCTAGTTTACTCTTCCGATTTTGTAGTATCAAAATTTGACCATAGATTTAACAGACAAAATGTTAATGCATGTCACTAAAAATTATATCGTTGGATTCGTATTTGAATATAATTTCAAATGGTATAATTTTTGGTGACATGCATTGGCATTTTCTTAGGTAAATCTATTTTTTTAGAAAAGGAGGATGACCCCCGGCCTCTGCATCTAGGAGATGCATGTGGCCATTTTATTGATTATTCTCGAGGACCTTACAAATTAGAACAATAATATGCCTAAATCCGCCATATTGGCATCTTAGGTAAATCTATGGTCAAAATTTTACACTAAATACGAGGTAGTACAAAAGTGGGCTATAACGGCCCTCCACTATGTAGGCCAAAACACGTGCCAAATTCACTTGTGATGCATTTGGCATCGATGCCCCTCCATTGCTCACCTGGTGCCCCAATCTGGATCACCTACTTTGCTCCGGTGCCAAATTAACTCACGCAATGAAAAAACACTTGCGTGGGAGAGAGAGAGGACTGAGGCAATAAAAAACACTTGTTTGGGAGAGTGAGAGGCTGGTGTAGTTGGTTTGATTGATTTGTTTATACATGTGGGTCTGTGTGCACAATGGTGCCAACTCTCTCACATCGCGAGAGCGGTGCCAAAATCTTTTGATTTGACATCGATGCGTATTATGTGGCATACTTTTGAGAAATATGGCATCGGCCACATAGTGGAAGGCAACAAATGCCCAAGCTCTTCACGTGCTCCTAGGTAAATGAGAGGAAAGAGAAAGAGAGAGAGTGAAAAAATATCACTAGCCAGCCAACCCTATTGTATGAGCGAATGATATTGGTACCTCTTGACGACACGCAATCTTATACAGCCAGCTGCTCTAATATGTTCTCTTCTTTTGCAGATAAAAAAAGACCCAAAAGTGAAAAATGTGCTGCACTATAACAATCTCATTGAATGCCTTGATCTCCATCTTACAGAAATTGATTTGATCGACTACCGAGGCAGCACATCTGAGATTAAATTGGCGAGGTTCTTTGTTCTGGAGGCAAGTGTGCTCAAGGTAATGAGGTTTGGCGTTCTCTGGCGTAACAATGAATGGTGTGCTGATCACCGCAAGCGTCTAAGCCTAAATGACAAAGTCTCCACAGAAGCTGAATTTGTTTTTGAAACATCAAGTGGCCAAAGACTCGAAAATTTATTTGCCCATTAGTGACTTGTCAGGGCGGTGGATTTTAGTTTGTACGATAATGCTGCATCCACCTAAAGTAACGAAAGTTCTTACGTAAACTTCCTAGATTCCCTCTTCGTAGGTGCAGCATTACTCCTAACATTTGTAATATCAGTTTGAACCTTGTAATATTGTCGTGTCCTATTCCTGCATTTTCAAAATCCTGCGAATCAAAGAGGTCCTGAGTTGGTGATGATGTTGTGCCTGCCATCTTTCACCAATAGCCGTCGGATCTAGATCTGACGCATACAAACCAAACTTCTCCAGTTTTGCAAAAAGATGCCCGCACTTGTTCCCTATTTACAAACAACTCCTTGTCTCTCACAATCAGCCTTATCTCCTCCCACCACATCTAGAAGGCCATGGAAAAATCTGGTGCGATGGCCGCTACCGGCGCCGTCCAACCCCAATCTTGGTGTTCCGTGCAATGCACGGGCATCTACGCATGGGAAATTATGTCGAACACGGCTAGTTGTAAGAAGGCTAGCTCTGTAGCCATGATGATAGTGACTGCAGACGGTGAGGCTGACTTATGTTATGCCGAACATGGTGCCTATACTCAGGTGTCATCTTCGGCGCAGGGTCTTGTCACTTCACTGCGACGAGCAACACGTAATAATTTGACAAACGGGTAGTACAGTGCTACTACATTGGTAGTACTACTACTAGTACTAGCACCACCATCTAGATTTAGTAGTACTACCACGTCCATCTGGATTTAGTATTTGACTAGCAATATCTAGTAATGCATGTCACAAAAAATGTACTACTCCCTTTGTAAATAAACACATGGTGTATTGTTTTATTCCTTCCGGTAGATGGCTCAAATATGAAGTCTCATCAATCAGACTACTATTGTACTCACCGAGCGCTCAGCTTTGTAAGCTACCAACAAAAAATTGCAATCAAAGACTACTATTGTACTCCCTCCGTACTGGTGCATTAGTCACATTACGAAAACCAAATAGTAATCCCAAAACTTTTAGGCGCGGTGCATTAACTACCCACCTCGTTCCCTATTTCTTGCCACGAAAAAAGAAATCACCCAACACAAATATGAGACGTGGGGTGCGTATGCATCCAATGACTGACTACTCCCTCCGTCTAGGTGTATGACTAGCCACAATGAAGAGTAACATACACTAGTAACATACACATATCCCTAAACTATGTTACTACCTTTCATAGTGGGTAGTAACATAAGTATGGTAACATGCAAAGCCTCATTTATTAGGTTATAGACTCATATTGCATTGGGACATGTGATGTTACAGTAATAACTAGCTAAGTTACTCAAACTACCTCTCTCCTCATTAACTCATTTCCACATAAGCAAATTTGTTGAGTTGGACTCGAAGTTACTACTGAAGTTACTCCCACTGTAGCTAGTCTAAGTCATGTTAGAGCAAGTAAAAAAGAGGAGTGGGCTCTCATGCAAGAGCCAAGCTATATGCGGATTCCTAGGCTGATATACAATAAATATTGAGAAAGAGAGAGAGAAGATGAGAAAAAGTGGTACTCTTATAGCCAGCCTTATAGCTAACCTTATTGTATGAGTGGCTACAAGTGATGGCTCTACTATGACATGGCAACATCATATAGCCAGCAGCTGGCTATACTATTAAGTATTAACCATGCTCTTAGGTTGTGCACCGTGACCAAGACGAAGGAAAAAAATGAGAGAACTTAATGTCTTTTTGCTAATTAATAGGATTACATGCAATGAACTAACCACTTCATGTCATGTTTGGTAGTCTCAAGTCATTGAAAGCATGCACGCCCACATCTCTCATTGGTTGATATGTCACGAAATAAGAAATGAGGAGGGAGTTAATGTACCGTGCCTAAGTGTTTTGGGACGGAGGGGGACGCAACTTCATTGACTTACTGCACCTGCGTTTGGGTGAATGACACATGGGGCCAACATGTGGCTGGCCCACCTGTCATACAGCCAAAGGCAGGTGCAGTAGAGGGCCGAGGAGTAGATGGCCAACACACGTGAATGCAACACAGTCTGCACTTCTCATATAAAGGCTCCCCGCCAGTCCAATCTACGAAATCCTATGCACCTACACACCCTAACCAAGGGCAAGAGTGATCACTCCAATCGCAAGATCAGTTGACTAGAAGCTACACCCATGGAGGCGATGAGCGCGAGCATCAGCCGGCTGTGCCAGATGGTCCACGATGCCGGCCTGCGGCCAGGCACCGAGGAACATCTCCAGGTCGTGCTTGAGGCCACCAGGGCGAGAGGCCGCTTGGACGACAACTTCATCTCCTTGTTCGACAAGGTCCTCGTCGGCTTCCTCGACAAGTTCACCATCATCAAGAAGCTCGCGGACAACCTTAACGTACGCCTCCAGCCCACGCGCCCAGGCTCTGTGATGCCCGCCACCCTCAATGGCCTCTATGGTGACAACCTCTTCGACGCACTGGTGGCCCTGCGACTTCCCGCCATCGCGCCAGAGAATGTCCACCTCAAGGTCGCGCTCGCCGCGCAGCGCCTGGCGCAGCAAGACACCGTCGACATAATCACCCACGTCTACGCGCAAATCATCCATAAGGACTACTACGTGCCAGAGGAGGATGATAGGTCGCTGGCCTTCTTGAGTCGCAGGGCAACCTTGGACGGCATTGTTCAGATGCACGTTGAGCTCGCCGCCAACGCCGCTGCTCCTCACACGTCGGTTGGTGACCCGGCGCACTAGGGCGTGAGGATGTCGTTGATGGATCCGTATGTATCATTATCTTTCCGTCAAATCCATGCAGTAGTATATGGTACTACTAGTAATTATCTAACCTTTCACATCAACTTCATAATTTTCGTATGTACTCCATGCATGAGCCGTGCTAGAACCAAACTTCTCATTACTCTAGGGAAAATCGTTATTTCTATCTATCGGTCGCGCCATGGAGCAGAACCAAATTTTACAAGTTACAAGTTCAAAAGGAAAAGCCTGTCGTGTTCGTGTCGCACCCCCACACGGTTGGTCCGGCACGCCGGGAATGCATGTTGTGTTGCATTTTCACTTACAAGTGGGACCGCAGTTGATGAAACCGACTATCCACAAACCCCCACCCCGCCCACCGCGCGATGGCTGAGAAAACAGGAGGGAGAAGAGATGGCTGTAGCACGGACTCCAAGAAAATTGGTGTCAGATGGGACTCATGTGGGTGGCGTGTGCCATACCGCTAGACGTGAATGCTAGTTATGGCCCATGCCACCCCACTATATCGAGCCTATATCGAGGTGCTGGTTACGTAGAACAAATTTCCTGGAGTCCGTGCTCAGCCCTCCTCTATGTCTCTTCTCAGCCAGCCAGCAGACGCGCGGAGCCCATCGTCTGTTTGCTCACATGCGGTCCCACATGTCAGTGAAAATGCAAGAGGACCCACTGAACCTGCACATCTTTCACCTCGACGTGCTGGTGATGAAAAACAAATCCAATAAAGATCTTCGGTGGCCGCTTTTGGATTTACTCAAGAGTAGTAAGATTCTATTTACAGTTTAACCCAAGATGCACATCACGTGGCTTCAACTACCACTCCATTTTCATGCATGACACGACCTGGATGCTGGATGTCCCACATGTCTGCAAAAGGAGGAAGAACTCGACCAAATCTTCTGCACATTTAGACCGGAGGAGTACGAAACACGGCAAGCCCTGTGCCTACATCATACTACGTACAAGCCCACCTCACACAGTCACGCTATCACCATATTTCTCGGCCTCCGTGCGACACCTAGCTCTAGTTGATCTAACTAGAACTAACTATTGGTTGGGTCTATGTGATGTGGAAACTTCATACTACTACGGATGCTGGCTATACTACTACGGCACTAACACTCCAAGAAGTGAGTCGAAAACCATTTATAAATTGAGTTTATGACATGCATATGCAAATGTACCATTCATTACATACAACAAGTCATCAACACACAACGACAACGAGGATACATGTTGGATTATAGATTAGTTCCAACAAAACATTCTAGTAAATAATAAAGTTTTCATCACACAACAAATAACAAGCAATGAAATGAATTTCAGCTCAACCACTCCTCGGCGTTGGAAACGCTTGCTTTGAACCAGAAGAGTCTGTCTCGGAAGGGCCAGCTACTGTCAATCTCGAGACCAACGCAGGACTGACCATCCAGGCTGAAGCGGCCTATTTCATGACCCATATCATGATAGCCACGGTAGGGAAGCATAGCAATGTCCAAGGTATAGATACAGTTGCTTCTCATAAATGGTAGTAACGTTGTGTCAACAGCAGCTGGATCGCCTTTCACCATGATTGGATAGTTTTGCCCAAGGAAGAGCGAGTTTCCTCCAAGAGTATCAATACTAAACCAGGGAGAAGGTGTTGGCGCTAGCACAGTAGTATCCATCTCGAATACCCAGCAACGGATGTTGGAATAGGTCCGGAGAGTGCGACCATGGGAGACAACACCTGCTTCCTTAGTGACATCAGCGGTGCCCTGTATACAGACAAGAAGAGGTGATCCATCAGAATAAGTTGCCAGGCGCCACTGAGTATATGGGTCCTCATGCTCGTGATCATCATCATTGTCATCTCCCCCTTGGTTATAAAATTTTTCAAGTATAGGTGGTGGAATGTTCACAGGACCTTGGAAATACAAGAAGGTTAATTAGTAAAGGGAAACTAGCTAACCCGCATGCATGTGGATGAAACAATTATAATTACGGTGGAAGACAAATGTACCAAAAGCATAAGGATTCCATGCAAAAACATTGCCATGAGTGGTGGCAGCAAACACAAGACCCTAGTATTTAATTGCATCACAGTACTCATCCTTGTATAGAAACTAATTTTTGAGAAATATCCATCCAGTCAAACTATGAAGGAAGGCAACAAGCTTGTCGAAGATAGGAACAACTACATATTCCATTAAATCCCAAGAGCGGTCGGGAACTTGACAAATTGCTATCTTCTGTAGACAACAGTCACCATGACCGTAGTTGAAAGTACGGTCATAACCGGTGTCCTCAACCTCTAGGCAGTCTGAGATTTTTGGAAGTCGAACCCGGTGACGAGTATACACATTCACAAGTTCCCACTCACAGTTGGACCCAATATAAACAACCCAATCTCCATTTGCACCTGCCCAAGCCTTACCCTCAAGCGATGGCATCTTAACATCACACGTATCATTATCAAGCGGCTCCAACTTGCACAAGGTGAGGCCTCCGTCGTCCGCGCGCCAGTGAGCAGGGTCACAGTGAAGAAGATAGGGGAGATCAAACTGCTCTTGGACCCTTGGGTTCGTTGTAATGATGTTATTAGTTGAGTCGAGAATGGTCTTGAACGAACCTGCCATGCTAGCCGAGGTGATGACGTCGCACCGATCAATGAGTTCCTCCACCACGTCATCATTCAGATCAGGGCAAGAATAACGGGGTCGTTTCCGGTCTGTTCCCTCCATGGAGAAGACGATCGAACAATGGCAGAAGGAAAGGTGAAGGTAAATGGAGGAGGGAGGAAGAGCGTGCGACAACAGTTCCAAATCGAGAGGGAAAGGCGATGAGTCGGTGGACGGTTGCCACGGTACACGAACAGGCGCCCCGGCCAACATAGACGTCCGTTCGGAAATTGTACAAAAGGACTCGACGTCATCTCACTGACATGTTGGAACAGGACCACATGTCAACGAAGAGGCTAGTGGGGAGCAGACGGTAGCCACAGAGGTCACACACTGACGACAAGGCCGTCATGTCAGACCTCACGAGCGAAGCCACTTCGCACCCCCACACGGTTGGTCCACCTCACCGCTAGGCCAACTCCAGTGCGTGCAGCTCAGACGCGCGCTCGCTCAGCCACCTTTCCCTTGACACCCCGGAGATACCCAACCACGGCTATGTGTTTTGCTCACCCGGCGGCCGGATTTGGAGCGGATCCGGTCGGGCTTGAGCTCGCCCGGCTGTGGGAGGCCGCGCCGCACCATGGACTAGCCGGGGACTGGGCCGGAAGGCCCCAGCAAGGCCGCAAGACCACATGCAGGTACTGACTCCTCCTCTAGCCGCTTGGATCTACACTGTCGGTTGTCCGCCGGCAGATACATGAATGGCGGTCGGCCAGGCTCGGTGCTGGCCCAAAAGCTCGTCGGCGCACCATTGCCACTCATTACGTGCGACGACTACTCAAAGAAGGTCTTGCGCCGCGTGTTTACAACGCCGGAACATCCTGGATGGGTGTTCATCAAGTGCTCAACCGATGGGGTATGTGCTACTTTAGCTTCGGTTGTGCTCTCGGATTAGACTAGTTGTGCTAACTTAAAATTTTATTATGTAGAATGGATGCAAGTTTTGGTATTGGGAAGAAGAGTACATCGATATATTGATAGAGCGCAATTTAGTAGATGTTCTAGCACTTTTAGCTAGCATAGAGACTAGAGATGAGACTAGTGCACTTGTTGATAGAATAGAGGCTAGACATAAGACTAGATGCGAGGAAGCAATGTGTACTTCTTTACACTCGAAGAGGAAAGAAGCACGCAAGATCGAGCCTCCGCAGATCAACAATGAATGCATCGAGAAGGCACTAATCCAACTTATGGGAGCAGTTATGGAAGTTGGATATCTTCTAAAATGTATTCTTGTGGTTCTTGTTTTCTTTGGTCTTGCTTTTCTAGTCAAATTTTGGTGATGTATTTCCATGTACCAAAAATCAAATGACAAAAAAAAGATATGTGTTTGCGAAGAAAAATGTACGCAGCCGGGATGCGTCCGCGCGTTGGGCGCACGGCCACCGCATCCGAGAAATGGCCCGGACACGACCCCATTGCCCTACCCAAACGGATAGAATCCGGGCAAAACGGAGGTCCGTTTGGGGTCGTGCATTGGAGTTGGCCTTACAAGTGGGACCGCAGTTGAGGAAACCGACTATCGGCAAACCCCCACCTCGCCCGCCGCGCGATGGCTGAGTTAGAGAAACGACGAGGTTGAAGAGATAGCTGTACGACGGACTCCAAGAAATATGGTGTCAGATGGAAGTCGTGCTGGTGGCGTGTGTCGTACTCACGGACGTGAATGCTTGTTCTGGCCCATGCCACCCTACTACATATATCGAGGATTCGAGGTGCTGGTTACATACAGCGAACACATTAACATATGGCCCACCTCACACTGTGGCCAAATTTCCTGGAGTCTGTGCTAGGTTAAAAAGTGTTCTTTGTGAGGGTGGGTGGCTGGTCTCAAGTTTAATATTACGTATACGTAGACTTAGAGATAGTGCAGTAGTTTTGAAAGTTTGAACCCAAACATCAGAATGCAATTTCTACTGGACTCATCCGAGGACCTAGGATGATGGGATTCGCAGCTACAGTAAAAACACCCGCCCGACGCGCGAAGCATGTGAAGCTAGTACAAATAGTAGTAGTACTATTGTTGATAGGACTCATCCGATAACCTGTTGCAATGCACGTACAATTATGTATTCGGAAAATATTTTTTTGCCTCGTCGCAACACCCACTCAGAGAAGCGACTCGAAAGCCATTCATAAATTTAGTAAGTTTATCACAGGCATATCATTTTATTACATACAACAGGTCATGAACCCACAACGACAAAGACGATACATTCTAGTAAATACTAAAGTTTTCATCACACAATAAATAACAAGCAATGAAATGAACTTCAGCTCAACCAATCCTCGGCGTTGGAAATGCTTGCTTTGAACCAGAAGTGATTCTCTGTGAAGGGGCAGCTACTGTCAATCTCGAGACCAACGCAAGACTGATCATCCAGGCTGAAGCGGCCTATGTCAGGACGCATATTGTGATAGCCACAGTAGGGAACCATAGCAATGTCCAAGGTATAGATACAGTTGCTTCTCATAAATGGTAGTAACGTTGTGTCAATAGCAGTTGGATCGCCTTTCACCATCATTGGATAGTTTTGTCCAAGGAAGAGCGAGTTTCCTCCAAGAGTATTAATACTAAACCAGGGAGAAGGTGTTGGCGCTAGCACAGTAGTATCCATCCCGAATACCCTACAACGGATGTTGGAATAGGTCCGGAGAGTACGACCATGGGAGACAACACCTGCTTCCTTTGTAACATCAGTAGTGCCCTGTATACAGACAAGAAGAGGTGATCCATCGGAATAAGTTGCCAGGCGCAACTGAGTATATGGGCACTCATGCTCGTGATCATCATCATCGTCATCTCCCCCTTGGTTATAAAATTTTTCAAGTATAGGTGATGGAATGTGTCGGATTTTGAGTTCCGGCAAACCCTTGAGGTTCGAACACTGGGGTGCGCACGAAGATCTCTCTCTCGCTAGATCTCTCTCGCAACGATCGCAAGGCCTAGATCAACGAACCCAAAGAATGAGAGACACAAGAGTTTATACTGGTTCAGGCCACCGATGTGGTGTAATACCCTACTCCAGTGTGGTGTGGTGGATTGCCTCTTGGGCTGAGGATGTACAGTTACAAGGGAAGAACAGCCTCCTGAGGAGAGGTGCTCTTGTGCTTGGTGGACTTGTGTGTGGCTATGGATGGAATGGCTCCGATCCAAGATCCGATGAGATGCCTCCTATGGTGGTGGCTATTCCTATTTATAGAGGCCTTGGTCCTCTCCCCAAATGTTGAGCGGGAAGGGATCCAACAATGGCCAAATTCGAAGGGACACAACTAGTACAAGTTATCCTGACTAAAGGTGGTCTTCGCCTGCCAAAAGCTCTGGTGGTGACGCCGTCTTGGGCTCCACGGTGACCTTCGTCTTGCCGTCTTGCTGGTCTTGGTCTTGTTGCACCGATATGGAAACCTTTGCCTGATGCGTCGGGACTCCTCGCCTGTGCTTGCCTCTTTAGCAACAAAGAGGAAACGAGGACACTGCGTGCACTGGCGCCTGCCTGGCGCCCGCCTGACGCCGGTCGTCATGGCTTGTGTCACAGGAACCTTGCGTGGTGCTCCTTGCCTTGATCTCTCCGCCCCTCGCGAGCCGGCCTGGTGAGGCAGCCCCCGAGGAGGTCTTGTGTCGTCCGCCTCGCGAGGCTTGGCCTCTCGCGAGGGTCTTGAGTGTTTGCTGGTGAAGATGGGCCGTACAGGGCCGCTGGTGGAGCCACCCCGTGGGCCGCAGGCAGGCAAGTCTGGGGACCCCCGTTCCCAGGACGCCGACAGTAGCCCCCGGGCCCAAGGCGCGCTCGGACATGGCTTCGAGGCGAAGCCAAAGGGCAAGTGTGGAGTGCCGCGGGCCCCAACAGCCTGTGGCCCCGCTTGACGCGTGGCGATTGATTGGACGTGGGCGTCTCCGCTTCCCCACGCTGCCTCGGCAACTGCCCGACTTGACGAGTCCCTGCTGCATGCAGAGAAAAATCATCATTACCTGTGATCGTGGGGATCGCCGGTTGGCCTTCTCCCGCTATAAATGAGGAGGGGGCGGAGCCCCCGTTGCTCATCTCTTCCTGCTCCGCTCGCTTCTTCTTCCTTGCTTCATTGCTAGTAGCGACTCCCATGGCGCCTACTAAGAGGTTCTCGGCGGCAGAGAAGGGGAAGGCACTGCCAGGAGGGGCCCGGCTCTCTGCCGCCCAAGAGGGGGCGCGGCCGTCCCCGCAAGCACACCGCAACACCCGCCGTGGCCCCTCGCGGTCGCGACGGTGCCTCTTCGCGTGGTGGGAGTCGCCCAAGTCATGGCAGCCCCGTCAATGAAGGGAGGCGCGCCATGGTCGCACGGCCTCCCCGGCCGTGCTTACACTCGGCGGAGGTGCTGCCGGAGTCCCCCCCCCCCCCCCCCCCCCCCCCCCCCCCCCCCCCCCCCCCCCCCCCCCCCCCCCCCCCCCCCCCCCCCCCCCCCCCCCCCCCCCCCCCCCCCCCCCCCCCCCCCCCCCCCCCCCCCCCCCCCCCCCCCCCCCCCCCCCCCCCCCCCCCCCCCCCCCCCCCCCCCCCCCCCCCCCCCCCCCCCCCCCCCCCCCCCCCCCCCCCCCCCCCCCCCCCCCCCCCCCCCCCCCCCCCCCCCCCCCCCCCCCCCCCCCCCCCCCCCCCCCCCCCCCCCCCCCCCCCCCCCCCCCCCCCCCCCCCCCCCCCCCCCCCCCCCCCCCCCCCCCCCCCCCCCCCCCCCCCCCCCCCCCCCCCCCCCCCCCCCCCCCCCCCCCCCCCCCCCCCCCCCCCCCCCCCCCCCCCCCCCCCCCCCCCCCCCCCCCCCCCCCCCCCCCCCCCCCCCCCCCCCCCCCCCCCCCCCCCCCCCCCCCCCCCCCCCCCCCCCCCCCCCCCCCCCCCCCCCCCCCCCCCCCCCCCCCCCCCCCCCCCCCCCCCCCCCCCCCCCCCCCCCCCCCCCCCCCCCCCCCCCCCCCCCCCCCCCCCCCCCCCCCCCCCCCCCCCCCCCCCCCCCCCCCCCCCCCCCCCCCCCCCCCCCCCCCCCCCCCCCCCCCCCCCCCCCCCCCCCCCCCCCCCCCCCCCCCCCCCCCCCCCCCCCCCCCCCCCCCCCCCCCCCCCCCCCCCCCCCCCCCCCCCCCCCCCCCCCCCCCCCCCCCCCCCCCCCCCCCCCCCCCCCCCCCCCCCCCCCCCCCCCCCCCCCCCCCCCCCCCCCCCCCCCCCCCCCCCCCCCCCCCCCCCCCCCCCCCCCCCCCCCCCCCCCCCCCCCCCCCCCCCCCCCCCCCCCCCCCCCCCCCCCCCCCCCCCCCCCCCCCCCCCCCCCCCCCCCCCCCCCCCCCCCCCCCCCCCCCCCCCCCCCCCCCCCCCCCCCCCCCCCCCCCCCCCCCCCCCCCCCCCCCCCCCCCCCCCCCCCCCCCCCCCCCCCCCCCCCCCCCCCCCCCCCCCCCCCCCCCCCCCCCCCCCCCCCCCCCCCCCCCCCCCCCCCCCCCCCCCCCCCCCCCCCCCCCCCCCCCCCCCCCCCCCCCCCCCCCCCCCCCCCCCCCCCCCCCCCCCCCCCCCCCCCCCCCCCCCCCCCCCCCCCCCCCCCCCCCCCCCCCCCCCCCCCCCCCCCCCCCCCCCCCCCCCCCCCCCCCCCCCCCCCCCCCCCCCCCCCCCCCCCCCCCCCCCCCCCCCCCCCCCCCCCCCCCCCCCCCCCCCCCCCCCCCCCCCCCCCCCCCCCCCCCCCCCCCCCCCCCCCCCCCCCCCCCCCCCCCCCCCCCCCCCCCCCCCCCCCCCCCCCCCCCCCCCCCCCCCCCCCCCCCCCCCCCCCCCCCCCCCCCCCCCCCCCCCCCCCCCCCCCCCCCCCCCCCCCCCCCCCCCCCCCCCCCCCCCCCCCCCCCCCCCCCCCCCCCCCCCCCCCCCCCCCCCCCCCCCCCCCCCCCCCCCCCCCCCCCCCCCCCCCCCCCCCCCCCCCCCCCCCCCCCCCCCCCCCCCCCCCCCCCCCCCCCCCCCCCCCCCCCCCCCCCCCCCCCCCCCCCCCCCCCCCCCCCCCCCCCCCCCCCCCCCCCCCCCCCCCCCCCCCCCCCCCCCCCCCCCCCCCCCCCCCCCCCCCCCCCCCCCCCCCCCCCCCCCCCCCCCCCCCCCCCCCCCCCCCCCCCCCCCCCCCCCCCCCCCCCCCCCCCCCCCCCCCCCCCCCCCCCCCCCCCCCCCCCCCCCCCCCCCCCCCCCCCCCCCCCCCCCCCCCCCCCCCCCCCCCCCCCCCCCCCCCCCCCCCCCCCCCCCCCCCCCCCCCCCCCCCCCCCCCCCCCCCCCCCCCCCCCCCCCCCCCCCCCCCCCCCCCCCCCCCCCCCCCCCCCCCCCCCCCCCCCCCCCCCCCCCCCCCCCCCCCCCCCCCCCCCCCCCCCCCCCCCCCCCCCCCCCCCCCCCCCCCCCCCCCCCCCCCCCCCCCCCCCCCCCCCCCCCCCCCCCCCCCCCCCCCCCCCCCCCCCCCCCCCCCCCCCCCCCCCCCCCCCCCCCCCCCCCCCCCCCCCCCCCCCCCCCCCCCCCCCCCCCCCCCCCCCCCCCCCCCCCCCCCCCCCCCCCCCCCCCCCCCCCCCCCCCCCCCCCCCCCCCCCCCCCCCCCCCCCCCCCCCCCCCCCCCCCCCCCCCCCCCCCCCCCCCCCCCCCCCCCCCCCCCCCCCCCCCCCCCCCCCCCCCCCCCCCCCCCCCCCCCCCCCCCCCCCCCCCCCCCCCCCCCCCCCCCCCCCCCCCCCCCCCCCCCCCCCCCCCCCCCCCCCCCCCCCCCCCCCCCCCCCCCCCCCCCCCCCCCCCCCCCCCCCCCCCCCCCCCCCCCCCCCCCCCCCCCCCCCCCCCCCCCCCCCCCCCCCCCCCCCCCCCCCCCCCCCCCCCCCCCCCCCCCCCCCCCCCCCCCCCCCCCCCCCCCCCCCCCCCCCCCCCCCCCCCCCCCCCCCCCCCCCCCCCCCCCCCCCCCCCCCCCCCCCCCCCCCCCCCCCCCCCCCCCCCCCCCCCCCCCCCCCCCCCCCCCCCCCCCCCCCCCCCCCCCCCCCCCCCCCCCCCCCCCCCCCCCCCCCCCCCCCCCCCCCCCCCCCCCCCCCCCCCCCCCCCCCCCCCCCCCCCCCCCCCCCCCCCCCCCCCCCCCCCCCCCCCCCCCCCCCCCCCCCCCCCCCCCCCCCCCCCCCCCCCCCCCCCCCCCCCCCCCCCCCCCCCCCCCCCCCCCCCCCCCCCCCCCCCCCCCCCCCCCCCCCCCCCCCCCCCCCCCCCCCCCCCCCCCCCCCCCCCCCCCCCCCCCCCCCCCCCCCCCCCCCCCCCCCCCTTAGTCAGGATAAGTGTACCAGATGTTCCCCTTCAAAATGGCCAATTGTTGGTGCCCTTCCCGCTCAATATTTGGGAAGAGGCCCAGGGCCTTTGCCTATAAATAGGACTAGCCACCCTCAGGGTAGGGGGGATCGAGAATCGGCCAACCCAGAAACAAGTTGGGATCGAAATCAGAGAGAGGATCAAGAAGAGAGAGAGAAGGGTGGTTGAACTCCTCCCAGCAGTTCATCACCCCGACCAAGAGCAGACCCTCGCGAGGCTGTTCTTCCTTATATTGCTCATCATCATCAGCCCAAGAGGCAATCCACCACACCACACACTGGAGTAGGGTATTACACCACAACGGTGGCCCGAACCAGTATAAACCTGTCACATCCTAGTTAGCCATGCATTAGAGTGTTGCATCATGTTTACTCTTTCATCAGAAACTTGAAATGGGGATGACAGAACCCCCAGTCCCCTCTGAAACCAACTAGGGTTACTAAAAAGAAATTTCAATGAACCTGAAATGCCCTTCTAAAATGCCCATCATTTTTGTCTTGGTTCAGAACCTCTGCCAAAAGTGGTGCACATTTTCCTAGGCCATCCTAGGGTTTTTGAATTAAATCATAAATATTTGAATTTGGGCATTTAAAATTATATAAAATATTTAAATGCTCAAATATCTCCAAACTAAAATGTTTCATGTTGGAAATAATCCAACTATGGACCAGGAGTAGTTTGGTGATTTTAGGTGTAGCCTAAGTATTTTATTTAATTCAACAAAGTTGCAGAAGTATTAAAAAAACATAAAACAGAAAGAAAATGCGAAAAGCTTACCTGGCGCCCAGCACCCGGCCCACCTGCCGGCCCAGCCCAGCACCGCGCCAGCGAGCTGCTTGCCGGCCAGGCAGGCAGGCAGGTGCTCCACGGCGAGCACCGCATGGGTGCCACGCACCTGCTCGCCGCCTCGCCGCCTCCCTCGCCCGACTAACGCCGTGAATCGCCCTCCCTCTCTCCTCTGAACCCCCCAGACACCCCCTCCTCTCTCCAGCTCCTCCCCCTCGCTCTCCCACGCCATGGCCGACGCCATCACCGCCACCCCCTCGCCGTAGCCACACCCTCCGTCAACCCCACGCCGTGCCACCGTATCCAGGAGCTCCGCCGCCGTCCACTTCATCGAGCTAGCCGAGCCCCGTGTGCTCGTGCGGCCCGAGACCACCGCACCGACCTCGCCCGAGCTCGCCGTCGCCGGAGATCCCCTTCAATGCCGTCGCCGCCTCAGCTCGTCCCCGACCCCGCCGGTGGCCTCTACGGGAGCGCTGTGAGCCTAGCTACCCCTCCGACCCTCTCTCTCTCTCATTCCCTAGCCGTGTAGCCACCGCACGAAGATCACACGCACACACCGCCGCGGATCTCGTCGCCGACGTGCCCCCGGCCATCCTCCGGCCAACCCGCGGTGTCCAACGCACTCACCACGCTGCGTCGGGTCCAACCGTGCACTCCCCGCACCTCACCAATCCCCCTAGCGACAAGTTCGACTTTGGCCGAACTCCAGTGGCCACCAAAGTCGTCGCCGGCGCCAACTCCGGCCACCCCGACCCCAACGGACTCCACCAAGAGCTGCGGCTCGACCTCAGCTCCGCTCCGGTGCCCTCCGCGGCTCGTTTGGTTGCCGGAACGGCAAAAATCACTTCCGCCGCCGCGTCGGGCTCGCCGGCGGCTAAACGCCGGTGCAGCTGACCGGGTTTGACCACGGGTGGGCCCTGGTTGACTCCCCTGAGTCAATGACAGGTGGGGCCCAGCCTTGTTAATTAAACAGGTTTAGTTTAATTAAACTTTAATTAATTTAATCACCCTGACATGCGGGACCCACTGTCAGGTTTGACCCGGACGTGTTCCGTTGACCTGCTGACGTCACACTGACGTCAGGCTGACGCAATAATTGATTTTCTGGAATTAATCTAATATAGGAAATTCCAAAATATATTTTAAATTTCAAAAATTCATAACTTTTATTCTGTAACTCCAAATCAGACAAATTATATATGAAAAATGATCAGAAAAATCCAATCTATCCATCTGTACTATTTTCATGCATGTTTAAACAAGTTAACCTGATGTTTAATGCAGAACAAGGAAAAACACTTTAAAGGGCCATGTTTGGGTCTAAAATTTGAATCTTTGATTCAAATTGGTCCAAACCCTTCTGGTCTTAGTTGCATTAGCCCAACACACTCATATTGCTATGTTTCATGCATGCATCATACTGTTGCACATTGTTTGGTGATGGTTGTATATCGGTGTTCTTTGCGGCAGGTTCTGCCTCCGAGGAGTACCGTGATTACCCTAACGAAGAACCGTATCAGTGCATCGAACCATCAGGCAAGCAACCAACCATTTGATCATATCGATACAACCCATGTTCTCGCTCCTGCTCTCTTTTACTGCATTAAGACAACGCGTTTCAAAATGCTGTGTGCTACGGTAGTTGAACCCATTTCCTCTGCATGACCTGTCATTGCCACAGTAACTAGATGAAACCCACTAGCATGTGTAGGAGTTGATTGAGCCCTATGGATGTGTTGTTCCTACCTTGCTATGCCTGCTATGCTTAGAGTCGTGTCAGGTCTGGTTCATCTGGGTGATGGGCTAGAGTGAAATGATTATGTCGGTAATGGGAGTGGTGTGGTGAACACAATCAGGTTCACGTGTTACTAATCAGTAGTACCTTATAGGTTTGATTAATACAAGCCTAGTTCAGTTCTACTACCACATTATGTTGCTAGGATGGACTCAGAACTTGATATTGTTAGCGACGCCGCTCTCCTTTCTCACCGAACGACGGCTGCTTGAGCGCCAAAGGGGACATCCTGAGCATCGCGACTCAGGGGCTCTTACTGGACCCCGGGTCGCTCACCTCCTAGCCTTGACCACGGCATCACGACCTGGCATACCAGCGACGGCTGCAGCCACCTTGGGACTGGGACCTCTCGGCGCAGAGCACCAAGCCCTCATGAGGTTCGAAAGGGAGAACTACGCTAAGACGGAATGAGCAACTCGCACAATTCTACGACAAGGGTTATATTAACAAACAGGATCACAGGCACCTTACAAGCCCCCACGGGACGCGTCTTTGATTCCTCGCAGGGAACAAATCCTAAAGGACGCTAACTACATGCGCCCCTGCAAAAGACGCCATCATCAATAGTGGGCCGTCAAGCACCGGCACCAACCTCATCCAGATCAGAGTCGGTGACAGCCTGACGAGCCTGCCCTGCTCCAGGAGCGGCACCGGCTCGGGGGCTCGTAGCTGTCGTCGCTCGTCTCCGGAGTCGTGAAGAGCTCGCCGGAGAAGCTGGACCCTCCGCCGCCTCCGCCGCCTGAGCAGCCGCCAAGGGAGCGGTCGGCGGGCCCAGCCCTCGCTGTAGCAGGGTCCCGACCACCTCTCCCGGGGCAGCACTCCAGCCGGCACCCGTTAGCATCGAAGACCTTGAAGAACATCACCGAAGCTCCGTCGTACTCCAGGTGGATCGCGAAGGCGCCTCTTGTCCTGCAAACCCGGGCGATTTCGCTGCAGCCTCGAGTCATGAAGACCTCGCCCGGGGCAACGGCCGCGACCTCTGCCTCGGTCGCGAGGGTGCTGCAGCCAAAGCTCTAGGAGTTCTCCCTGCGGGATGATGGAGGCAAAGAAGGGAGGAAGGCAAATCCAAGACTGAGTAGGCATGGCGGCGTGGAGCACAAACTCTCGGGAGGAGCCCTCGGTGTGGACCCCAGGGGGGACGACCCACACCTTCGTGACCCGTCGGCGCCGACGGCGGCGCCGCCCGTGGCGATCGGCATCGACTCCTTTAGAGCCCTCAATGTGGGCGTACAATGGAAGCGGAAACCCCGGCGGTGGCCGCTCGCACCAGGGCCTCGACACCACCTGATGGGCCCCCTCGTCCCGGCCGCGGAGGGCGAGCCGTTTCTTCGGCGGGAGCGGGTCTGGTTCCTCTCGGGGGGCCTTTCCCTTCTCTGCCATCGAGAACCGGCGGATCGGAGCCATCGCAGCAAGACGGAGCAAGGACCGGGAAGAAGGAGAAGCAAGAAGGGATGGACTAGAAGGGCGCGTGCCGTTCCGTACTTATGGCCGGCGAAGGCCAACCGCCGACCTCCATGATCGCAAGTAATCATGACCCGCTTTGCATGCAGGGACTTGTCCAATCCATGCAGTTGCCGAGGCACCGTGGGGAAGTGGAGACGCCCACGTCCAATCAACCGCCACGCGGTGCCCAAGGCCGCAGGCTGTTAGGGCCCGCGGCGCTTCGCCCTTGCCCTTTCGCCTCCCTGCACGGCCAAGTCCGGGCGTGCCTTGGGCCCGGGGGCTACTGTCAGCGTTCTGGGAATGGGGGTCCCCGGACTTGCCTGCCTGCGGCCTGCGGCGTGGCGCGAAGGGGGGCCCAGCGCGGCCCATCTTCATCAACACAGACCCAAGACCCTCGCGAGGGGCCAAGCCTCGCGGGGCAGATGACACAGAGCTTCCTCAGGCATGGCCTCATCAGGCTGGCTCGCGAGGAGGCGGACAGATCAAGGCGGGGTACCTCACGAGGTGCCCGTGACGCAAGACATGACAACTAAGGGTGCCAGGCGGGTGCCAGCCCGTGCAGTGTCCTCCTTTCCTCTTTGGTGCAAAGGGAGCAAGCGCAGGCGAGAGCATCAAGCAAAGGCACCCGTTTCGATGCAACGAGACCAAGACCAGTCCAACGGCAGGGAGGAAGTCATTGTGGAGCCCCCCCCCCCCCCCCCCCCCCCCCCCCCCCCCCCCCCCCCCCCCCCCCCTTCCTTATTCCGGAGGTTCATCAAAATTCTTGTTTTCAGCTGTTCATCTTTCTTTCCGGAGTGCCAAGTTTTCTCGGTTATGTCATTGTGAAGCTCCATCCAAATTATTGCAAGGATTCACCTTGTGTTTTCAACTTCTCGTTCCTTTCGTTTGATCATCCTTTTTGTTATCGGAGTTCTTCGTGGAGGCTCTACATGGTGGTTCATCAAGGATTCTTTTCATTCTGCAATTGTTCTTCAAGATTTCTCTTGAAGTTAAGATCCGCCAAGCTATACTCTAAAAATAAACATGGTGTTCAATACATGACTTATTTGAGGATTTCAAGCATTCTTCATCTTGCATTCCGAAGTGCAATTCGTTCTACCTTATCTTTTGAGGTGGTGTTACATCATTTTTGACAAATTGCTTGGTGTATTCATGATTCACAAGTTGTCCGGAATGACATATTTTAAACCCATCATTTTCAATTCGTTCATGAGTTCCTTTGCAACCCATCAATCTCTTCTTTGGAGTTATCTTGGGTTATATTTGACCTAAAG
The DNA here is from genome assembly GCA_036873465.1 of Thinopyrum obtusiflorum. Taxonomy (NCBI): domain Eukaryota; kingdom Viridiplantae; phylum Streptophyta; class Magnoliopsida; order Poales; family Poaceae; genus Thinopyrum; species Thinopyrum obtusiflorum. The sequence goes on along the minus strand of JAAAWM010010469.1, from coordinate 6,433 downwards.
TTTTCCCTAAGGATTGTTGCTATTTATGGTGCTTATAAAGGATCCAAGTTCTTCATTTATCCTACCGGTGAAATAAGTTTCTCGTCTCTGTTCATATCAATCCAATCTATTGTTTTCGTATGTGGCAGAATTTCACCTCAAGATTTCGAGATGTTTTTCCATAAGCCCACAAAAAGCTTACTCTTTTCGTTGTTGGTTTTCCAACAACTCCGTTCTACCATTCTCCTAAAGATGCTTTTCAAGCTCTTTTGAGGTAGAAGATGTTGTTTTCTCCTCCGTTCTTTTGATTCCATTCTTACATTTGTTCCGGAGGCATTGTGATGTTGCTCTCTTCCCCCCCCCCCCCCCCCCCCCCCCCCCCCCCCCCCCCCCCCCCCCCCCCCCCCCCCCCCCCCCCCCCCCCCCCCCCCCCCCCCCCCCCCCCCCCCCCCCCCCCCCCCCCCCCCCCCCCCCCCCCCCCCCCCCCCCCCCCCCCCCCCCCCCCCCCCCCCCCCCCCCCCCCCCCCCCCCCCCCCCCCCCCCCCCCCCCCCCCCCCCCCCCCCCCCCCCCCCCCCCCCCCCCCCCCCCCCCCCCCCCCCCCCCCCCCCCCCCCCCCCCCCCCCCCCCCCCCCCCCCCCCCCCCCCCCCCCCCCCCCCCCCCCCCCCCCCCCCCCCCCCCCCCCCCCCCCCCCCCCCCCCCCCCCCCCCCCCCCCCCCCCCCCCCCCCCCCCCCCCCCCCCCCCCCCCCCCCCCCCCCCCCCCCCCCCCCCCCCCCCCCCCCCCCCCCCCCCCCCCCCCCCCCCCCCCCCCCCCCCCCCCCCCCCCCCCCCCCCCCCCCCCCCCCCCCCCCCCCCCCCCCCCCCCCCCCCCCCATGGTAGTTGAAACATCATTGAGAAGGTTCCTCCAACTCAATCCCAATTAAAGTAGTCATTAACATCCCAACAAATTAATTTAGAGTGATGAGATCAAATCAATAATTCAAGTACCAGATACTCAAGATGTCCATAATCGGGGACACGGCTAACCATGATTAGTTTGTACACTCTACAGAGGTTTGCGCACTTTTCCCCACAAGACTCGATCTCCTCTGTTGGATTTCTCGCTGTGACGCCCCGAGACTGTTGCGCCAGGTGTCTTCCAGTTATTCGCTGTCTTTGCCATGTCATTTGCTTGCGTGTTGCATCTTGCCATGTCATCATGTGCATTGCATCATCATGTTTTAAAAACTTGCATTCGTCCGGGTTCCCCCAGTTCTGTCTGTTGTCCGTTCTGAGCCCAGACACACTTGCACGCGCTGGCGGCACGTCTGAAATATTATTTTGTAAGTGGTCGGGAAAATGTTCTCGGAATGGGTTGAAATTTGGCATGCGGTGTTGTTATGTTGTCAGTAGGCCCCCTGTCAAGTTTCATCGCATTCGGAGTTCGTTTGACGCCCCAATGGATAACTATAGCAACATTATAGTCGGTCAAATCGTCGGACGTTTTTGGTCTCCGGAAATAGTCGTCAGGTCTCTCTCTTCTCTTCTCTCAGCCCAAGGCTTTCTGACAGCCCACTACCCACCGCCATGCCCAACCTAACCTCTCTCGTCAGCCCGCGGCCCTCCTCCGTGCGTACGAAAGTTGTCCTGGACCTGACCCAGGCAGTCGTCACCGTTGGGTCTAGATCATCCCCTAACATCTATAAAACATCTCCGTTTGATTATTTGAACTCCCTAAGCTTTTTATTTTGCGGCCGTCTGGTTCTGATAAGAGGGACCAAGGTAGCCCCTAACCTAATATGTGATGTATATATAGTCCACCCTTTGTCCCGTCGAGCCGCCGCCACCTACCGCATCTTCCTCGGGATCCCCATCACCCTGATCCAGCGCCTCCACTATTTTGTTTTCTTTTCCAATCCAATCTCCTCCGCCTCCACTCTCTTCCATCCAGCCGCCTGTCCCCGCAACAGAGCAAGCCGCAGCCACTCCTACACAGCCTCATGCACGAGTGCCCAAGCCCTCAATCCAGCCCAGGAGTACGCCGCCGTGGATGCCAGGGACTCACAGGTGAGCCTCCACCCTCCATCGCGTCATCAGCCGCACACGAGGTCGATCGGGAGAGGAGCTCCCGATCATGCGCGCCTCTGCCTCATTTCTGACCATCGCCGATGCTGCTGGCGTCCACCACCCGGGGCACCAGCACCCGTGCGCCTCCTCGCTTCGTCCATCCATGGAGACGAGCTCCTCGAAGCAAGGTCTTGCCCCTGCTTCCTTCCCTCTTCCTCGAGTTCTCTCTCTCTCTGTCGCTCAATCCCTCTCTGTTGTCTTGTCCCGCAGGACGTCACAGATGCACGAGCTCGGTCCTCGCTCGCTCGCGCCTTCGTCTTCGACCCTCGTCACCACCGACCAACAACAGGGAACTGACGCTGCCCCCAAGCTCCACCCACGTCGTGGTTGCCCAGATCCGGCGCCGGCCAGCCGGATCCGCCCCGTCTGCACCTCGCCGGCCTTCCCTGGAGCCCGCTGCCGCTCGAGTCCGCTGCTGCATCCTCTTCTTCCACTGTGCTGCGTCCTCTTATTCCCCCTGCATCGAGAGCAGCAGAGTGCCGCGCTGCCATCACATTGACCGCAGCCTCCCAAGGCCCATGCCAGATCCGGCCTCTCGAGCCGGCCCACTCCTACACTGAACCGGGCCAAAGCCCATGGGTGAGGCCACTCCCAGTGCCTCCTTTTTTTCTATATGCTTTGGGCCAGGCAGTTTCGGCCCGATAAGTTTTTTTCCTGGTCTGGATGATTTCTCTAATTTTTTTCCAGAGAGCGCTGTTCTGCAGAAAACCCCCCAAGCATTATGCGTTTCATAACTCATAAACGGTGCATCATATTAAAACAAATTATATATGTAAAATGCTTAGAATTTTGTGTAGATTAACAATATGCAACTTTCATCCATGTTTAAAATGTTTAAAATGTTGTTTGTATAAATTTGCTCCAATGCCATGTTAAAATGTTTTATTTCATAACTAGATAACCGTAACTTGGTTTTTAATAAACTTTATATGTAAATGAGGTGCAGAAATGCCTAGTTTAACATGGATGCACTTTTCTTACATGTTTAATAACTCTAAAATATTGTTTAGGGCAGAACAATACCAATGCATATGGGGATTTACCGGAATTGTTGTTCGTTGTTTCCGGCTTCATTTAAACTTCCCTAGGTAGGTAGTTTTGTTATGCTTCACCTCTTGCCATGCTAACCAACATTTAATATTGTTGAGTACTTAATCGGGAGAGAACTAAATAATTATTTTGGTGTCGTCAATATGCAACTCGTTGCATATTGAGCTCCACTTAATTTGTAGGATTGTTTGTGCATTTTTGCCATGCCATGTTTCTTTAAACCGGACATGCATCATACTGGGTTGTGCATCATGCCATGTTTATGTGATGGTTGTTTACCATGTTGTTTGCTTCTTTCCGATGTTGCTTGTTCTGGTTAGTTTCGATAACGTCGCGTTTGTGAGGATTCGTTCAACTACGTACGTTTGTCTTCTTCATGGACTCGTTCTTCTTCCTTGTGGGATTTTTGGCAAGATGACCATACCCTCGAAATCACTTCTATCTTTGCTTGCTAGTTGCTCGCTCTATTGCTATGCTACGATACCTACCACTTGCTATAACATGCCTCCCATATTGCCATGTCAAGCCTCTAACCCACCTTCCCTAGCAAAACGTTGTTTGGCTATGTTACTGCTTTGCTCAGCCCCTCTTATAGCGTTGCTAGTTGTAGGTGAAGCTGAAGTTTGTTCCATGTTGGAACATGGATATGTTGGGATATCACAATAACTCTCATTTAATTAATGCATCTATATACTTGGTAAAGGGTGGAAGGCTCGGCCTTATGCCTGGTGTTTTGTTCCACTCTTGCCGCCCTAGTTTCCGTCATACCGGTGTTATGTTCCTTGATTTTGCGTTCCTTACACGGTTGGGTGTTATGGGGACCCCTTTAAATTTGCACCTCGCAGATTCCACTATTAAGAAACCTATGGGGAGGATTAATGATGTTATTATTGTTGCAAATAGGAATTATGTGCCCGTAGATTTCATTGTTCTTGATATTGATTGCAATCCTACATGTCCCATTATTCTTGGTATACCTTTCCTTAGAACGATTGGTGCAATTATTGATATGAAAGAAGGGAATATTTGATTCCAATTTCCGTTATGGAAAGGCATGGAACACTTTACTAGAAATAAAATTAAATTACGTCATGAATCTATTATGAGGGCCACTTATGGATTGCATACCAAAGATAGCAATACCTAGAGTTATTCTTGCTTTTATGCCTAGCTAGGGGCGTTAAACGATAGCGCTTGTTGGGAGACAACCCAATTGTATTTTTGTTTCTTGATTTTTGTTTCTGTTTAGTAATAAATATCTCATCTAGCCTCTATTTATATGTGGTTTTACGATTTTAATTAGTGTTTGAGCCAAATAGAACCTTTGGGAAGACTTGGGGGAAGTTTTTGCGATCTTGCTGTAAAAACAAAAACTTTAGCACTGACGAGATTTGCTGCCATTTTTTACTAGAGAGTGAGATTAGGTTGATTCTTTTTGCAGATGATTAATAGACAAATTCCTCACGTCCACCAATTTATTTCAGAATTGTTGAGGTTACATAAGTATTTGAAACCTACAGATTACTACAGACTATTCTGTTTTCTGTGTGTTGTTTGCTTATTTTGATGAATCTATGCCTAGTATCGGAGGGTAAAAACCATAGAGAAGTTGGAATACAGTAGGTGTAACACCAATATAAATAAAGAATGAGTTCATTACAGTACCTTAACTAGTGGTTTGTTTTCTTATACTAACGGAGCTCATGAGATTTTTTGTTGAGTTTTGTGTTGTGAAGTTTTCAAGTTTTGGGTAAAGATTTGATGGATTATGGAATAAGGAGTGGCAAGAGCCTAAGCTTTGGGATTCCCAAGGAAACCCAAGGTAAAATTCAAGGACAACCAAAATCCTAAGCTTGGGGATGCCACGGAAGGCATCCCCGCTTTCGTCTTCGTTCATCTGTAACTTTACTTGAGGCTATATTTTTATTCACCACATGATATGTGTTTTGCTTGGAGCGTCTTTTATGATTTGAGTCTTTCATTTTTAGTTTACCACAACCACTCTTGCTGTACACACCTTTTGGGAGAGACACACATGAATCAAAATTTATTAGAATACTCTATGTGCTTCACTTATATCTTTTGAGCTAGATAATTTTGCTCTAGTGCTTCACTTATATATTTTAGAGCATGGTGGTGGTTTTATATTATAGAAATTATTGATCTCTCATGCTTCACTTATATTATTTTGAGAGTCCCTTAGAACAACATGGTAATTTGCTTTGGCTATAAAATTAGTCCTAATATGATAGGCATCCAAGATTGGTATAATAAAAACTTTCATAAAAGGTGCATTGAATACTATGAGAAGTTTGATACTTGATAATTGTTTTGAGATATAAAGATGGTGATATTAGAGTTGGGATAGTTGAGTAGTTGTGAATTTGAGAAATACTTGTGTTGAAGATTGCAAGTCCCATAGCATGCACATATGGTAACCGTTGTGTAACAAATTTGAAACATGACGTGTTCTTTGATTGCCTTCCTTATGAGTGGCGGTCAGGGACGAGCGATGGTCTTTTCCTACCAATCTATCCCCCTAGGAGCACGCGCGTAATGCTTGGTTTTTGATGACTTGTAGATTTTTGCAATAAGTATGTGAGTTCTTTATGGCTAATGTTGAGTCCATGGATTATACGCACTCTCACCTTTCCGTCATTGGTAGTCTCTTCGATACCGTGCATTGCCCTTTCTCCCCTTGATAGTTGGTGCAAACTTCGCCGGTGCATCCAGACCCCGTGATATGATATGCTCTGTCACACATAAACCTCCTTATATCTTCCTCAAAACAGCCACCATACCTACCTATTATGGCATTTCTCCATTTCGAGATATATTGCCATGGAACTTTCCACCATTTCATTTATGTGTAGCGACCCGACCTCAGACGGCCAAGTCTCTGTGCTTTAGTGTCATCCCTGGATCGGTAGTGCTGACACACACAGTACTTCGAAGGATTCATAACAGAGTAGCAATCACACACTTATTACATTGAATGTCTCAAAAGAGGACTTATTACAATAAATATGGCTTAAGGACATGTAATCATGATAACAGCGGAAGGCATGGAAGATAAAGTGAGTCCATCAACTCCAACGGCATAGCTGAGTGCATGACAAACGACCTACAATATCTTACTCGTTGTCTGAAAAGTCTGCAACATGATACCTTGCAGCCCGAAAACGGGTCAGCACATGGAATATGCTGGCAAAATAACACAAGAGAGCAATGACCGGATAAATGATATCACTACATGCATATATGGCTGGTGGAGGCTCTATGGTTATAATGTTTTGC
>JAAAWM010010468.1:0-41954 GCA_036873465.1 Thinopyrum obtusiflorum | reverse complement strand
CGGACACCGGAAGTGTTCCGGGTGGTTTCGGAGAAAACCGGAGTGCCGGAGGGTTACCGGAACCCCCCCGGGGAAAGTTGGGCCTACATGGGCCATAGGGAAGAGGGGAGGCAGCCCACAAGGGGCAGCCGCGCCCCCTCCCTATAGGGAGTCCGAATTGGACTAGGGAGGGGGGCGCGCCCCGCCTTTCCTTCTCCTCTTCCTCTTCCTTCCTTTCCCCTTCCTCCTCCTAGTTGGACTAGGAAAGGGGGAGTCCTACTCCTACTAGGAGGAGGACTCCTCCCCTCCTTGGCGTGCCCCAAGGGCCGGCCGGCCTCCCCCCTTGCTTCTTACATACGGGGGCAGGGAGGCACCCTAGAACACACAAGTTGATCATTGATCTCTTAGCCGTGTGCGGTGCCCCCCTCCACCATAATCCACCTCGGTCATATCGTTGCAGTGCTTAGGCAAAGCCCTGCACCGGTAGCTTCATCATTACCGTCATCACGCCGTCGTGCTGACGAAGCTCTCCCTCGACACTCTGCTGGATCGTGAGTTCGTGGGACGTCACCGAGCCGAACGTGTGCAGATCGCGGAGGTGTCATACTTTCGGTGCTAGGATCGGTCAATCGTGAAGACGTACGACTACATCAACCGCGTTGTCATAACGCTTCCGCTTATGGTCTACGAGGGTACGTGGACAACACTCTCCCCTCTTGGTGCTATGCATCACCATGATCTTGCGTGTGCATAGGAATTTTTTTGAAATTTCTACGTTCCCCAACAAACCGGAGGAAGTAGTGCCGCTGGCAACCATCATAAAGCCGGACACTTCTCTGGACACTGGCTCTGAACCCTCGAAGTCAACATTGTGTGAGCTCGGCCGAGGAGTTTCCTTCCTGCCGTACTCCACGAATTTTCTTCTCCCTGGCCAAACCTCGTCTTTAAGCGAGGCTCTGGACTTGATGCGATCCCTCGTCATTACAGAGGAGCAATGTCTGAACTACGCCCAGCCCAGACTAGGGGCTGAGAGCAGGGAATTTTATGTCCCACCACCCACTTCATAGCCACTGTCGAGGACTTAACTGACACGCTCGACTACGGCTCCGAAGACATCGACGGTATGGACGACGATGCCGAAGAGGAGCAGGCCAAAAACCCGCCGTTCACCAGACATTGGACGGCCACCTCTTCATATGATGTGTACATGGTGGATACACCCAAAGCGGGTAACGGCGATGACAAAGAAGATCCAGTCGAGGATAAACCTCCTGAGATACAGCCAAAGCGCCGACGTCAGCGGCGCCACTCTAAATCACGCCGTGGAAAAGACAGCGATACTGGCACAGGAGAAAACAATACTCCGGACGATGCCGAAGACAAAGAAGACCCCGTCGAGCCAACTTTCGAACAGGACGACCGGGAAGATGGGCAAGTTAGCCCTGACGAACAGGCAACAAACGAAGACTCGGAGGACAGTAATTATCTCCCACTCTCCGAGGACGAGGTGAGCCTTGGTGACGAAGATTTTATCATACCTGAGGAACCTCTCGAGCAGGAGCGCTTTAAGCGCCGGCTAATTGCCACTGCAAGGAGCCTGAGAAAGAAGCAGCAGCAGCTTCAAGCTGATCAAGAACTGCTCAACGATAGATGGACTAATGTCCTGGCATACGGCCTCGAGAGCCCAACCAAAAGTTACCCGAAGCGTAAACTGCTACCCCAATTTGACGATGAGGCCCTCGAGCCCGCGCCATCAGCGCGTAATGCGGCTGACCGGCCACCTTGTGGTCGGGACAAAACGACAACTCAAGCCGAACACCAGCCCATACTACCTCGCCGTAAAGGTAGAGATATAACAGCTCGGGGATATATATATATATGACCTGCGACAGGACCTGGACAGTAGAGCAGGTCAGACCAGATCGATCTACGGATCGCGGGGGCATGCCCCGACGCGCGACGACGGCTATCTAGCCAGACGTGACAAGCATAATCACGTCCGGGCCAAAAACCGCAGATGGACTCCATTCGAGCTACGTCGCGACTTGGCCCGATATAGAGGCGCCGCACACCCCCTCTGCTTCACTCATGAAGTAATGGGGGGGGGGGGGGGGGGGGGGGGGGGGGGGGGGGGGGGGGGGGGGGGGGGGGGGGGGGGGGGGGGGGGGGGGGGGGGGGGGGGGGGGGGGGGGGGGGGGGGGGGGGGGGGGGGGGGGGGGGGGGGGGGGGGGGGGGGGGGGGGGGGGGGGGGGGGGGGGGGGGGGGGGGGGGGGGGGGGGGGGGGGGGGGGGGGGGGGGGGGGGGGGGGGGGGGGGGGGGGGGGGGGGGGGGGGGGGGGGGGGGGGGGGGGGGGGGGGGGGGGGGGGGGGGGGGGGGGGGGGGGGGGGGGGGGGGGGGGGGGGGGGGGGGGGGGGGGGGGGGGGGGGGGGGGGGGGGGGGGGGGGGGGGGGGGGGGGGGGGGGGGGGGGGGGGGGGGGGGGGGGGGGGGGGGGGGGGGGGGGGGGGGGGGGGGGGGGGGGGGGGGGGGGGGGGGGGGGGGGGGGGGGGGGGGGGGGGGGGGGGGGGGGGGGGGGGGGGGGGGGGGGGGGGGGGGGGGGGGGGGGGGGGGGGGGGGGGGGGGGGGGGGGGGGGGGGGGGGGGAACAATAATGTAGGAACCCATGACACGGCGGTCAACGCCGGATTCAGTGGTTCCAAATCCGGTCAACGGAAGAAGCCATTCAAGGCAAACAAAGATGGCCCATCCAGTTTAGACAGGATACTGGATCGGCCCTGTCAAATTCATGGCAGCCCTGACAAACCCGCCAACCACACCAACAGAAATTGTTGGGTTTTCAAACAAGCAGGCAAGCTCAACGCCGAACACAAAGGGAAGGGGCCGCCTAGCGACAGCGAAGACGAGGAGACTCGCCAACCAAACACCGGAGGACAAAAGCAATTTCCCCCCAAAGTAAAGACAGTAAACATGCTATCTGTGATGCATATCGCTACAAGGGAGCACACGCGCGTGCTACGAGATGACTACGGCATAAAGCCGGTCGTACCAAAATTTAACCCATGGGTAGCCTGTCCGATCACTTTTGATCGCAATGACCACCCAACGGGTGTCCGTCACAAAGGTTCGGCAGCCCTGGTCCTCGATCCAATCTTGGTGGATTCCATCTCACACGAGTCCTTCTGGACGGCGGCAGTAGCCTTAATTTGCTCTATCAAGACACTGTTTGCAAAATGGGCATTGATCCCTCAAGGATCAAGCCCACCACAACTACCTTTAAAGGAGTAATACCCGGCGAAGAAGCTCACTGTACAGGCTCAATTACATTGGAAGTCGTCTTTGGTTCGCCAGACAACTTCCGAAGTGAAGCCTTGACCTTCGATATTCTTCCGTTCTGCAGTGGATATCATGCACTTCTTGGGCGGACCGCTTTTGCTCGTTTCAATGCGGTCCCACACTACGCCTATCTAAAGCTTAAGATGCCCGGTCCACGCGGCGTCATAACGATCAACGGAAACACGGAGCACCCTCTCCGTTCCGAAGAGTATACCACGGCCATCACAGCCGAAGTACACAGCGGCCTCGTTAAACCGCATACCTCATCGGCCATTAAGCCACCGGCCTCTACTACACAAGACCGGTCAATTTTAGAGCTGGATTAGCAGTTCTGCCTCCGTCGTTCGCCGCATATGCCCGCGAAGCTCACATCGCACATGCATAATTATGCACTTAAGATACCTTGGTCGTCGGCGGAGGCACAATGCGGACAGGCCTACAGCACGGTTCGTCCTCTTATAGCTTTTCTCCCTCACTTTTAACCTTTTCTTATCTTTTGTCACAGATGAATCAAAACCTGTTTGTCCTATGGAACTGCAAGGACTCTTTCGGAGCCCAGTTTCATCCAGGATACCAAAGATTGCTCCTTTTAAGGAATCCTCTTCGCTAAGGCAAAGGCAGCGCAGACGTGCGACAGGAGGTCCAAAAGATTTTTGTAGACCAAACACTCTATTTAAAACCTGGATATAGCCTTTCTCCTCAGCCTTCGACCCCTGGCATGTAAAATGACCTGGGTAGAGGTGTTATAATCTGTAAGATTGCGCTCGACGTATCAATCAGATTCCAGTGGACATAATCTGTCTTCAGTACTTACTTTTCCTCATAGAACCGTATTGTACCTTTTCGGTGGTTTCACATACACACCTCGGCACTAAGCGCCAGGGGCTCGATACAGCAACATATTAAAATTGCCAACAAGTCCGAACAGCTCTACAGCATACTTCGGCGTCACGAGTTTTGGCATTATATGCATCAGCTCTGAATCATGTCTTTGGTCAATAGTTGGGTTGCCCGGCTCCTGTGCTTACTACCTTACGTCCCGCTCTATCGGCTAGGGTAGTAAAGGGAGAACTACTGCGATTGTGTTTCCGGTTCACGCGGTTAAGCACCTCAGTAGAGAAAGCTGAAAACTGACTGTCATGATGCGGCGAGAGCTGGTCAACCACTCGGCGACTTATTAAAATCTTTTGCAATTTCTTCCGTATAACACGAAGGACCGTTTTCCGGTCACCTATGTAGCGCAGCCGTATTTGGATAACCGTGTACATACAAGGGCCTATATCGTAGACCCACCGTCAAACTCCTATGGCTAAGTGAAGGTGTTAAAGCCCTATAGTCCGATTTCCTAGTTCGCCGCACTGACGGGGGGGGGGGGGGGGGGGGGGGGGGGGGGGGGGGGGGGGGGGGGGGGGGGGGGGGGGGGGGGGGGGGGGGGGGGGGGGGGGGGGGGGGGGGGGGGGGGGGGGGGGGGGGGGGGGGGGGGGGGGGGGGGGGGGGGGGGGGGGGGGGGGGGGGGGGGGGGGGGGGGGGGGGGGGGGGGGGGGGGGGGGGGGGGGGGGGGGGGGGGGGGGGGGGGGGGGGGGGGGGGGGGGGGGGGGGGGGGGGGGGGGGGGGGGGGGGGGGGGGGGGGGGGGGGGGGGGGGGGGGGGGGGGGGGGGGGGGGGGGGGGGGGGGGGGGGGGGGGGGGGGGGGGGGGGGGGGGGGGGGGGGGGGGGGGGGGGGGGGGGGGGGGGGGGGGGGGGGGGGGGGGGGGGGGGGGGGGGGGGGGGGGGGGGGGGGGGGGGGGGGGGGGGGGGGGGGGGGGGGGGGGGGGGGGGGGGGGGGGGGGGGGGGGGGGGGGGGGGGGGGGGGGGGGGGGGGGGGGGGGGGGGGGGGGGGGGGGGGGGGGGGGGGGGGGGGGGGGGGGGGGGGGGGGGGGGGGGGGGGGGGGGGGGGGGGGGGGGGGGGGGGGGGGGGGGGGGGGGGGGGGGGGGGGGGGGGGGGGGGGGGGGGGGGGGGGGGGGGGGGGGGGGGGGGGGGGGGGGGGGGGGGGGGGGGGGGGGGGGGGGGGGGGGGGGGGGGGGGGGGGGGGGGGGGGGGGGGGGGGGGGGGGGGGGGGGGGGGGGGGGGGGGGGGGGGGGGGGGGGGGGGGGGGGGGGGGGGGGGGGGGGGGGGGGGGGGGGGGGGGGGGGGGGGGGGGGGGGGGGGGGGGGGGGGGGGGGGGGGGGGGGGGGGGGGGGGGGGGGGGGGGGGGGGGGGGGGGGGGGGGGGGGGGGGGGGGGGGGGGGGGGGGGGGGGGGGGGGGGGGGGGGGGGGGGGGGGGGGGGGGGGGGGGGGGGGGGGGGGGGGGGGGGGGGGGGGGGGGGGGGGGGGGGGGGGGGGGGGGGGGGGGGGGGGGGGGGGGGGGGGGGGGGGGGGGGGGGGGGGGGGGGGGGGGGGGGGGGGGGGGGGGGGGGGGGGGGGGGGGGGGGGGGGGGGGGGGGGGGGGGGGGGGGGGGGGGGGGGGGGGGGGGGGGGGGGGGGGGGGGGGGGGGGGGGGGGGGGGGGGGGGGGGGGGGGGGGGGGGGGGGGGGGGGGGGGGGGGGGGGGGGGGGGGGGGGGGGGGGGGGGGGGGGGGGGGGGGGGGGGGGGGGGGGGGGGGGGGGGGGGGGGGGGGGGGGGGGGGGGGGGGGGGGGGGGGGGGGGGGGGGGGGGGGGGGGGGGGGGGGGGGGGGGGGGGGGGGGGGGGGGGGGGGGGGGGGGGGGGGGGGGGGGGGGGGGGGGGGGGGGGGGGGGGGGGGGGGGGGGGGGGGGGGGGGGGGGGGGGGGGGGGGGGGGGGGGGGGGGGGGGGGGGGGGGGGGGGGGGGGGGGGGGGGGGGGGGGGGGGGGGGGGGGGGGGGGGGGGGGGGGGGGGGGGGGGGGGGGGGGGGGGGGGGGGGGGGAGACCCTCCGGGATGACACCTCGAAGTCGTCCACCCTAAAGGGTGAGGAAACCTGTGGAGGCGTCTCGCTTTCCATCATCTCCGGAAGTAGGTCACCCGAGGAGGAGGACTGATGAGGAAGACTGCGGGCCGGACTACAAACATGTATTTAAGATGTTACCCTTGTGACCTGAAAAGAACGGGATATGTCTAAAACACCCTTGTTCACTTACGATTCGGCTAAAGGCTTGTCCTTACGGAGGAACTGTGCAGCATCGTCTTCCGAACCGGCTGACAGGGACACCTTCCCTCTCTTGGGAGCCTCCACCTCCAAATCTTCGGAGGCAGTCCTTTTCCTCCAGTGGGGAGAAGAGATATCAGCTTCTTCTTCCCCTTTGTCTTCAAAAGAGGGAGTAATAGTCTCCCCGGACATAGCGTCCGGTGTACCTTTCAAGTGGAGGCCACCTTTGGCCTTTCTGCCCTCCTCCTTGACCTCCTTCACCGGCACTTGATACGGTGCCGGGGCCAGCATCCTTGTCAACACAGGATCAACCGAGTCTTCGGGGAGTGGAGCCGAACACCTAATTCGTTCCGCCTTTTTTATCCAGCCCTAGTCGGAGACAGGTTTCTCAGTATATTGTTACGGGATATTCAACTAAGCTGTGTTCAGGAGTCGAGTGCTTACCGAGGTATCCGGATGGTTGCAGTCGAGGCCGATGTCTTCGGTTGTATCCGACCACTGTTTTCGGGTCCCGAAGAATAACTTCCACATCCCACTGTGCGTTGTGCCGAAGAAGTGCTGTAGGGTCCGTGGTCCTTCCAGATTGAACTCCCACAGGCGGAGAGGCCATCGCTGGCACGGCAGGACCCGTCGGACTAGCATTATCTGGATCACGTTGATGAGGCTGGTGTCCTTTTCAAGGAGACTCCGGATACGGCTTTGTAGCGTCTGCACTTCATCAATTGATCCCCAGTCCAGCCCCTTATTAATCCATGATGCGAGTCGTAATGGAGGGCCAGATCGGAACGCAGGTGTCGCTGCCCACTTGGTACCGCGGGGTTCAGTGATGTAAAACCACTCCCGCTGCCATAGGTTGGAAGTTTCTGTGAAGGAGCCCTTTGGCCAAGGAGTATTGGCAAGCTTGCTCACCATAGCACCGCCACACTCCGCTTGCTCCCCGTCGACTACCTTTGGTTTCACATTAAAGGTCTTGAGCCATAAGCCGAAGTGTGGGGGAATGCGGAGAAAGGCCTCGCACATGATGATGAACGCCGAGATGTGAAGAAAGGAGTCCGGAGCTAGATCATGAAAATCTAGCCCATAATAGAACATGAGGCCACGAACGAAGGGGTGGAGAGTGAACCCTAGCCCCCGGAGGAAGTGGGAGATGAATACGACCCTCTCACCGGATCTGGGTGTAGGAATAACCTGCCCCTTAGCAGGGAGCCTGTGGAGGATTTCCGCGGTCAGGTACCTTGCCACCCGGAGCTTCGCGATATCCTCCTCTATGACAGAGGAGGCCACCCACCGGCCTTGAGGGCTGGGTCCGGACATGACTGGGAGGCTTGGAGCGATTAAGTTGAAACCCGGGTGCTGGAGCTCGAGGTTGGAAAAGTTGAGGAAGGCGTAGAGGGAAAAGATGGGTCTATGCCCCCTTTATAAAGGCGATGAATATCGAACGCCTCCTCATGGGCCTTAAAACTTGCCTATTCCCAAGGAATCGTGCCAACGAGGCGGTTGGGTTACCCATGCCCGTATTGATGAGAATCCCGCAATAAGGGGACACGATCTCTGCTTTGACAAGACGTGCCAATAAAACCGCATCTTGAAACATGTAGCGGGAGGCTAAAAACGGTTCAAAATAAGGACCGGGCAGCGGCGTGATGTCATGCTACAAAAGTTGTCAGTAGATTGGACTCGTGAAATATTATACTCTCTACGGGTGTGTGTGGTACTTGTTTTGCAGAGCTGGACACATTTGCTGTATTCGAAGGCTGTTTTGGAGTATTCGGAGGAGGAACCCGCCTTGCAATGCCGAAGACAATCTGCGCGCCGGACACATCATCATTGAAGCCTGGTTCAGGGGCTACTGAGGGAGTCCTTGATTAAGGGGTCCTTGGGCGTCCGGACTATGTAACATGGGCCGGACTAATGGGCTATGAAGATACAAGACAGAAGACTTCTTCCCGTGTCCGGATGGGACTCTCCTTTGCGTGGATGGAAAGCTTGGCGTTCGGATATGTAGATTCCTTCCTTTGTAAACCAACTCTGTACAACCCTAGGCCCCTCCGGTGTCTATATAAACTGGAGGGTTTAGTCCGTAGAGGCAATCACAATCATACAGGCTAGACATCTAGGGTTTAGCCATTACGATCTCGTGGTAGATCAACTTTTGTAATCCTCATATTCATCAAGATTAATCAAGACGGAAGTAGGGTATTACCTCCATCAAGAGGGCCCGAACCTGGGTAAACATCGTGTCCCCCGTCTCCTGTTACCATCGACCTTAGACGCACAGTTCGGGACCCCCTACCCGAGATCCGCCGGTTTCGACACCGATAGTGAGCTCACGCACGGTGTCGATTGGGTCCTCGGGCTCCACCTCCGGCTTCGACTGGGCCATGACAGGGACGGTGACGTTCACCTGAACAAGAGGGTGGCTGGTCCGACGGGATGGAGTTCTCCAACTCCTCCTTCACTCGGACGGTGGGGATAGCTCCCCCTCGGCGGCCACTGGCACCACGGGATTTGCTAGGTCCGCCGCGCCCGCTAGATCATCCGTTGTTGCGGGAAGAGGAGACGACCACTAGTGTGATGCGAGGAGAGTTCGCCCCATGGTTCCGCGGTGCCTACGACGAGATGTTTCGCTCTAGCGCTGCATTCATCTAGTAGGTTGCGTTTCGGCATGGTGGCATTGTCGCTGGGAGAGGAAACGATGTGAGAGAAGGAGGTGGCGAGGGGGAGATGGGAGGGGCGACGGCTAGGGCTTGAGTGATGGGGACGCCTCATCGACGGGCTTTTTATAGCCAAGGATGAAGCCGTGTGGCAATCCAAACGGTCACCTTGGGAACCTGCGGAGCGGTGGATACCATTGATGACCGGTGATTACCGCTCACATCGCCACACTTGCTAGTGATTAATTGGGCCACATATATGCGTGTAAAGGCGGCGCTGTGCTTCAAACCCGGTCGTGGCACGAGGAGAAACAAGCTGGAACTTCCCTCTCGCACTGGCGGTTCATTTCTGCTGCGACCTCCATATTGGCTTCCCCAGCCTCCAAATATGGAGGCTAAAAGGTCGTTTATGGAACATGCTCCATAAAATTATGTTGATCGACACCGATATGATGACTCTTCTGGAGTGCCATTTAGGCCCAAAATAGTCATATTGGCAGTTATTTATGTCGAACGAGGCCATATGGTGACTCTGCTAGAACCGCTCTTTGAAAGAGCATGGTGCCCCATGTTTGGTTTTGCTAATTAATGACCATCCCTATGGACTAATGGTTGCATTGAGTTTTACTTGAAGGGTTTGTCCATAGGCACTGCTTGAAGACCATATGTTGGTTTCAAGGTTAAAAGAAGGAGATTATGTGTTGACCAAGGTGTTATTCAAGGAGTTATCCAAAGATTGATCATGTGAAAATTGAACCTATTACATGCATGTCTTGAAGAAGAAAATTGTGTGAACATTCATGTTTACCTTCAAGACATCATCTTAGTGAAGGGAGAAGATAAGATACAAGGTTGATGAAGACTAAGTGCTAAGAGTGGATTCAAGTTGATCAACACACAAAAGCGTTGAAGGTGTACTAAGTGGGAACAAGTGATCTCATGACATGGTAACCATTGTCCATTAGTATTTGTGTACTAACCCATGATCTATGTGAGGTTTTTTGTGGGGTTAGGTATTTGTTCATGAGCTTGCATTAAAAGGAAGATCTATATAACCCATGTCGGGGATATACCCCGCGGTATGACCCGGCCGGAGATATGACCCGGCCGGGACTTGGTGTTTCATTGGTAACCCGACAGATGTTAAGTCAGATCATAAGCCGGCAGATGTTAAGTCAGATGGTAACCCGGCAGATGATAAGCCAGATGGTAAGCCAAATGGTAAGTCAGATGGTAACCCGGCAGATGTTAAGTCAGATCATAAGCCAGCAGATGGTAAGTCAGATGGTAACCCGACAGATGTTAAGTCAGATCGTAAGCCGGCAGATGATAAGCCAGATGGTAAGTCAGATGGTAAACCGACAGACAGTCATAACCCAGCAGACAGAGTCGCCTGGGGTTAATAAGCCCGAGACGTTAAGAAGCCCAAGATGTTAAGAAGCCCATGAAGAGAAGTCAGAATAGTTTAAGTCTTAGTCCGAGATGGACTCTACATGTAACCCGCCCCTTCAACTTATATAAGGAGGGGCAGGGCACCCCAAGAGGGGGGAGGAATAATCTTAAGGCTAGACATAATTAGGAGAGCCGGTTGACGGCGACTCCCTCGTGATGATGATGAGACCTAGCCACAAACAACATGTAGGGTTGTTACCGGATGATGTTTCCCGGGGCCCGAAGCTGTCTAAACCCTTGTCTTGTGTGTTGATCCGTCTCGCATCTCTCATCCCGATCAACCCCTCTCAAGCTACCACATAGATGCGTTGGCCTCACGACTAAATCCTCACACTAGGACATCTGCCGTGACAAATCCACGATAGTTGGCGCCCACCATGGGGCCTACGCACGGTGGTGTTGAGTTCTTGGAGGGATCTCTCTCAGGGATCGAGAAGTTCGTGTTTGGTTGGATGAGGAAGAACCGGCAGAAAACAATCGCACAGGATGATCCGGATTGCATCGGTTGAGCCGTCTCGAAAATTACCAAAGACTGACGGGGTCAGATCGCGACGACGGAAAACAGTCAACGGGTTATTCCGTGACTTCAATCACACAGGTGGAATTTGCAGAAGCTATGACACAAGCATCAACGGATTCTACTACCCGAGTTCACAAGTCTGAAGCAACCAAACCAAGTCAACATCATCGAGAGAAAGACCAAAAACTAGTTTGGATACCTGCAAGGAAAGTCACGTGCGCAGCTGACGGCAGTTTTTTTGGGAAGGGATGAGGCCAGAATTCGGTTTTCGTTTCTGTCTCTAAATCGCCGCCGCACTCCACCTCGCTTGAGTCTCCGCAGCGGATGAGTGGCCGTCGGTGCCGCCGCCAAACCACCTCCGCCTCGGGTTCATGTAACCATCGCCGCGCCAGAGTCAATGGCCCCCTGCACAACTTACCTTCGCAGCATCCGAGCCGTCGTGGCCTGCCTGAACCCTCGCCGAGCCGCCTATTTAAAACGGCTGTCAACATATGGCCGCGTTAAGTCGCCGTCGCTCCTTGCCGGGTCACCGGAGCCCCTCTGCCACTAGTGAGCCACCACCAGCGTGCCAGACTGCGCCACCGTGGGTCGCCGGTCTCCACTGCCCTGGCCTCCGCTGAGTCGGCCGCTGTGGTGCCACATCGCCCCGAGTCACGACCTTGCCTCATCCGTTCTTTCCGTCGACCATCTCCACTGTGGCCGTTTTGACCTGCCCGTGCTTTAAGCCGGCCGTCCGCACCCGTGACTCGGCCGGACAGCTCCAACCCACTGTCAGGTTACCTCCGCGACCCGCCAATGCCGCTGTCGCTTTAACCCACTCCTGCTGCTATGGCCAGGAGTCGCCATCTCCATCGGCGAACCATGCTAGAGCCTCTGCCGCGGTCTTTCGCCTCTGCCATGGTCCGGTGCGTCCGCTATGGGCCGCCATTGCGGCACCATGTTTCGGCCTTGAGCCGCCTGAGGGAGTCCTGGATTAAGGGGTCCTCGGGCGTCCGACCTGTTATACATGGGCCAGATTAATGGGCTATGAAGATACGAAGACCGAAGACTCTACCCGTGTCCGGATGGGACTCTCCTTGGCGTGGAAGGCAAGCTTGGCGACCAAATATGAAGATTCCTTTCTCTATAACCAACTTTATGTAACCCTAGATCCCTCCGGTGTCTATATAAACCGGAGGGTTAGGCCCGTAGAGTTGAACAATCATAATCATAGTCATACAGGCTAGACTTCTAGGGTTTTAGCCATTACGATCTCGTGGTAGATCAACTCTTGTAACACTCATATTCATCAAGATCAATCAAGTAGGAAGTAGGGTATTACCTCCATAGAGAGGGCCCGAACCTGGGTAAACATTGTGTCCCTTGTCTCCTGTTACCATCGACCTTAGACGCACAGTTCGGGACCCCCTACCCGAGATCCGCCGGTTTTGACACCGACATTGGTGCTTTCATTGAGAGTTCCGCTGTGATGTCGAAGATAGGGTTGATGGCTCACCTCGTTGTCAAGGTTAATATCACCTCCGGAGGAGCCCTGGCTCCGGGCCAAACCCTCTGACTTGGCGGCTTTACCATGACCGCCTGTTCGGCCTTTAAGCCGACGATGACCTCTCGAGTCATCAAAAATCGTCTCCGCGTTGACTCCGAATACTCCAAACGGATGGATCCAATGAAGTTGTCGTCTTTAAATGAACTCCTAGATCGCATCGCTGCCTTGGGGGTCGCAACAGACTACGATCGGATTAGGCTTAAACCTGACCAGAGAGAAATCAAATCTCCGCCGATCACCCATCAGATAGCGGTAGTGGAGGAGCAAGACAATAACTCCTCCTCTATATTGAGGATGAACTATGTTCGGATTTCCGAGCTCGAGGAGCCGGATACCCATCCGCAGAACGACGTGCCCTGTCTTCCGAACCTAGAATCGGATGACGGGCCTAAAACATCAGTTGATATCTCGGAGTCCGAACCATTAAGTTCGGAAGATTTACAAACTCCGGATCCCAAATCGGGTCAGTGTTCAGATTTAAAACCACCCACCCACCCAGCTATACGCGATCTTACGAACATACGACAGCAGTCTCAGGAAATGGTCCACCACTTCTGGGCCAGATTCCTCCTTGTCAAAGACAAGATTAAAGATTGCCGCGATGAAGACGCAATCTCAGTATTATGCAACAATTGCACGGACGAAGGGATCCTCAACGCCATCAACCGCCGTCGCGTATTACACTTTGCTGACTTGGCAACCATAGTACAGAAGTACTGCGCAATGGAAAGCGCCTGGAAAACTCAGGCAGCTCATTGGGAACCACCGGTTTCAACTCAGCACCTCGTCCGGGCAAAAAGGACGCACCCTCGTGGGGCGCCCGACCCAATAGTAAAGAAATCAAAGCCCATTATGGGGCGCGGAACAGTTCTGGAGGGATGGCTCGATAGGCCTTGCAAAATACATGCAACACCGGATACCACACCAACCCACAGCCTCAGAGCATGTTGGATACTCCGGCAAGTGGCCAAGAGCGGCGAAGATCTCTTCACCAAAAATACCCCAGAACAACACCCCCCGGAAGACGACGACCTCAGAGTATTGACGGTCTTCGAGACCTTTGCTTCAAAAAATCAGCGCAAAAGGGCACTCCGCGACCTCGCTGAAGTCTGCCAAGTTGCAGCAATAAACCCCTGGAATGACACGGCCATAACTTACAACGCCGATAATGAACCAAAA
The DNA here is from genome assembly GCA_036873465.1 of Thinopyrum obtusiflorum. Classification (NCBI taxonomy): domain Eukaryota; kingdom Viridiplantae; phylum Streptophyta; class Magnoliopsida; order Poales; family Poaceae; genus Thinopyrum; species Thinopyrum obtusiflorum. Next base: position 28,173 of record JAAAWM010010468.1, on the reverse strand, counting down.
TTCAGGACAGTCCGGGCACCAGCCGCCTTGGTCCTCAGTCCAATCGTGGACGGCTTCCGGCTCACCAAAGTGCTCATGGACGGCGGCAGCGGACTAAACCTCATCTACGAGGACACACTCATAAAAATGGAAATAGATAGGAGCCGCATTGAGCAAAGTAGCATGACCTTCCGGGGAATCATTCCCAGTCGGGAGGCGCGATGCGCGGGAAAAATCACGCTCGACGTGGTATTCGGCACGCCGAAGAATTTTTGGTCCGAAGAGATAACCTTCCAAGTGGCCCCTTTCAACAGCGGATATCACACCCTACTGGGGCGAGACGCATTCACGCGCTTTCAAGCTATACCTCATTACGGGTACATGAAGCTCAAGATGCCCGAGCCCAACGGCACCATCACTCTTGCCAGTGATCCGGACATAGCACTGCGCGCCGAAAATAAAACCGCATCCCTGGCCCTCGAGGCATTGTCTGAAGCCCTCGCGGCCGAAGAGCTGACCGCACTGCGCTCCACTGTGGATAGGGACGACGTAATCCTGGACAAGCGACCCAAATCCACCTCCTTTAAACCAGCGGACAAAATAATCAAATTTCAAGTCCACCCGACGGACCCCAAGAAGACAGCATCCATCGGGGCACAACTCGACCCAACGGTCGATGCCGCGCTATGAGAGTTCCTGCGTGAGAACTGGGACATATTCGCCTGGCACCCTTCTGATATGCCAGGAATCCCACGCAGGTTGGCCGAACACAGCCTTAATATCTTGAAGCGATATAAACCAGTCAAGCAAACATTGCGGCATTTTTCTGAACCTAAACGACAAGCCATGGGAGAGGAGCTAGCCAAGTTACTGGAGGCCGGATTCATCAGAGAAATAAAACACCCGGAGTGGCTAGCAAACCTGGTGATGGTACCAAAGAAGGATAAATCATGGCGCCTGTGCGTCGATTTGAAAGACCTCAACAAGGCCTGCCCTAAGGATCCCTTCCCTCTCCCCCGCATCGATCAGATTATTGATGCGACCGCAGGACACGACTCACTGTGTTTCCTCGATGCGTACTCCGGTTACCATCAAATCAAGATGAAGGAGTCCGATCAAGCCGCAATGGCATTCATTACCCCGTATGGGCCTTTCTGCTTCAACACTATGCCCTTCGGGCTCAAAAACGCTGGCGCCACCTACCAATGCATGATTCAAACATGCCTGGAGAAATAGATCGGCAAGACAATTGAAGCATATGTGGATGACATCGTCATCAAAACCAGGCACGTCGAGTCATTGATAGACGATCTACGTCTTACATTCGACAATCTCCGTACATATGACATCAAGCTCAATCCAAAAAAGTGTGTTTTCGGCGTCCCCGCCGGAAAACTGCTGGGCTTCATCGTTTCCAATAGAGGAATTGAGGCAAATCCAGCCAAAATCCGAGCCTTGTCACAATTGGCTACGCCAACAGACCTTAAACAGGTCCAAAAACTTGCGGGATGCGTGGCAGCTTTAAGCCGCTTTATCTCCAGATTGGGAGAAAAAGCATTACCACTCTACCGCCTTCTCCGATGCACCGACCACTTCGAGTGGACGGATGCGGCAACGGCCGGACTGGAGGAAATAAAGGCCCTTCTAGCGAGCAACCCAATCCTGGCCGCGCCCAACGTCGGCGAACCCATGTTATTATCACTACAAAAAAATACACTTCCGTGATGATACGTGTTTGTCACAGTAGGTCACGTTTTCTGTCATGCATGTACATCCATGACAAATTTATGACAGAATCAAGATAGTCATACCTGTGCTGTCGTAGAAGTGTTCCATGACATTACCAAAATTATCATCACGGAAGTGTCCACTTCCATGACGATAAATCGCGCCTCACAGAAGTGCTTTCGTCAAGGGTGACCGACACGTGGCATCCACCGTAACGGAACGCCGTTAAGCTATCGGGTCCGGTTTTGGATCCGATAACCCGTTAACAGCCCCGACCAATGGGGATTTTCCACGTGTAAAATCATCATTGGCTGGAGGAAACACGTGTCGGCTCACCGTCGGGACAGATGTCATCCACTCATTGGACCCAAAGCGCCTATGATACATTGACACGTGGCATGGCCGAACAGAGGCCCATTCCTGTGAAAAGGCCAGCCCGTTTGACTTGGTCAAAAGGTGGCAGGCCGGCCCACGGCAAGCCTGTTAACGGCCTGTTCGCATATAGCCCATTTACAGGGGGGGGGGGGGGGGGGGGGGGGGGGGGGGGGGGGGGGGGGGGGGGGGGGGGGGGGGGGGGGGGGGGGGGGGGGGGGGGGGGGGGGGGCACCATGTGAATTCCCTCGGTTTAAATGGATCGAAGATCCATATGGTTTATTTAGTTGAGTTGTAAAAGATTTATGAGATGATGGCATGATGACATGATGCAATGCACATGATGCAACGAACCAAACAAAACACACGACGAAACCCGGAAACCCTGGAAGGCATCTGAAGCTCCGGACTTGGGGCGTCACACTCAATGTGATCTTAGATCACTAAAAGTAAAATGTAGAGTCTTGAGCTTGAGCTTTAGAGCTTGAGCCAATCTTTTTTCCTTAGAATTTTGAGGGGTCCACATTCCTAATACATGCCATGTCAATCATTGAGCTTTCCTGAAATATTTATCTTGAAATAGCATTATCTCAATGAGCTAAATGTTGTTAATAATTACCAAAACCACCCAGGGATAGTTGCACTTTCAACTATGTTCTAAGATTGATGTTGCTTTGAGTTTGCCATGCTTAATGCTTGTCACTTTGGGCCCAGGTGTCATGATTTCAGATCTAAACCGTTTATGTTTTCACCATTATATCCATGTTCTATATTCGATCTTGCAAGTTATAGTCACCTACTACGTGTTATGATCCAGCAACCCCGGAGTGAAAATAGTCGAGACCACTCCCGGTGATGACCGTAGTTTGAGGAGTTCATGTATTCACCATGTGTTAATGCTTTGTTCCGGTTCTCCATTAAAAGGAGGCCTTAATATCCCTTAGTTTCCAATAGGACCCCACTGCCACGGGAGGGTAGGACAAAAGATGTCATGCAAGTTCTTTCCATAAGCACGTATGACTATTTACAGAATACATGCCTACATTATACTGATGAACTGGAGCTAGTGCCGTATCGCCCTAGGTTATAACCGTCTCATGATGAATATCATCCAACAAGTCACCGATCCAATGCCTATGAATTTTCTTATATTGTTCTTGCTAAGTTACTATTGCTATCGTTACTGTTGCACTTGTTACAAAACTACTGCTATCACGGTTACCGTTACCATTGCTACTGCTACTATTATCAAAACTATCATATTACTTTGCTACTGATGGGGGGGGGGGGGGGGGGGGGGGGGGGGGGGGGGGGGGGGGGGGGGGGGGGGGGGGGGGGGGGGGGGGGGGGGGGGGGGGGGGGGGGGGGGGGGGGGGGGGGGGGGGGGGGGGGGGGGGGGGGGGGGGGGGGGGGGGGGGGGGGGGGGGGGGGGGGGGGGGGGGGGGGGGGGGGGGGGGGGGGGGGGGGGGGGGGGGGGGGGGGGGGGGGGGGGGGGGGGGGGGGGGGGGGGGGGGGGGGGGGGGGGGGGGGGGGGGGGGGGGGGGGGGGGGGGGGGGGGGGGGGGGGGGGGGGGGGGGGGGGGGGGGGGGGGGGGGGGGGGGGGGGGGGGGGGGGGGGGGGGGGGGGGGGGGGGGGGGGGGGGGGGGGGGGGGGGGGGGGGGGGGGGGGGGGGGGGGGGGGGGGGGGGGGGGGGGGGGGGGGGGGGGGGGGGGGGGGGGGGGGGGGGGGGGGGGGGGGGGGGGGGGGGGGGGGGGGGGGGGGGGGGGGGGGGGGGGGGGGGGGGGGGGGGGGGGGGGGGGGGGGGGGGGGGGGGGGGGGGGGGGGGGGGGGGGGGGGGGGGGGGGGGGGGGGGGGGGGGGGGGGGGGGGGGGGGGGGGGGGGGGGGGGGGGGGGGGGGGGGGGGGGGGGGGGGGGGGGGGGGGGGGGGGGGGGGGGGGGGGGGGGGGGGGGGGGGGGGGGGGGGGGGGGGGGGGGGGGGGGGGGGGGGGGGGGGGGGGGGGGGGGGGGGGGGGGGGGGGGGGGGGGGGGGGGGGGGGGGGGGGGGGGGGGGGGGGGGGGGGGGGGGGGGGGGGGGGGGGGGGGGGGGGGGGGGGGGGGGGGGGGGGGGGGGGGGGGGGGGGGGGGGGGGGGGGGGGGGGGGGGGGGGGGGGGGGGGGGGGGGGGGGGGGGGGGGGGGGGGGGGGGGGGGGGGGGGGGGGGGGGGGGGGGGGGGGGGGGGGGGGGGGGGGGGGGGGGGGGGGGGGGGGGGGGGGGGGGGGGGGGGGGGGGGGGGGGGGGGGGGGGGGGGGGGGGGGGGGGGGGGGGGGGGGGGGGGGGGGGGGGGGGGGGGGGGGGGGGGGGGGGGGGGGGGGGGGGGGGGGGGGGGGGGGGGGGGGGGGGGGGGGGGGGGGGGGGGGGGGGGGGGGGGGGGGGGGGGGGGGGGGGGGGGGGGGGGGGGGGGGGGGGGGGGGGGGGGGGGGGGGGGGGGGGGGGGGGGGGGGGGGGGGGGGGGGGGGGGGGGGGGGGGGGGGGGGGGGGGGGGGGGGGGGGGGGGGGGGGGGGGGGGGGGGGGGGGGGGGGGGGGGGGGGGGGGGGGGGGGGGACAAGGGGAGCCAAAGAATATTTGAAGGTATTAGCAGCTGACTTGTCAATTCAACCACACCTGGAGATTAATTATCTACAGCAAAGTGATCAGTAGCAAAGTAGTTTGATAGTTTTGATAATAGTAGCAGCAGCAACGGTAACAGTAACAGTGATAGCAGTAATTTTGTAGTAAGTGTAACAGTGATGATAGCAGAAGTAACGCAGCAAGATCAATATAAATAAATTCGTAGGCATTGGATCGGTGACTTGTTGGATGATATTCATCATGTGACAGTTATAACCTAGGGCGATACGGCACTAGCTCCAGTTCATCAGTATAATGTAGGCATCTATTTCGTAAATAGTCATACGTGCTTTATTAAAAGAACTTGCATGACATCTTTTGTCCTACCCTCCCGTGGCAGCGGGGTCCATATTGGAAACTAAGGGATATTAAGGCCTCCTTTTAATAGAGAACCGGAACAAAGCATTAACACATAGTGAATACATGAACTCCTCAAACTACGGTCATCACCGAGAGAGGGCCCGGTTGTTGTCACTCCGGGGTTGTCGGATCATAACACGTAGTAGGTGACTATAACTTGCAAGATCGGATCTAAAACATGGATATAATGATGAATTCATAAACAGTTCAGATCTGAGTTCATGGCACCCGGGCCCAAAGTGACAAGCATTAAGCATAGCAAAGTCATAGCAACATCAATATAAGAACATAGTGGATACTAGGGATCAGGCCCTAACAAAACTAACTCGATTACATGATGAATCTCATCCAACTCCTCACCGACCAACGAGCCTACGAAGGAATTACTCACTCCCGGTGGGGAGCATCATGGAATTGGCGATGGAGATTGGTTGGTGATGATGAAGAACGAAGACCCTCCTCTTCGGAGCCCCAAACGGACTCCAGATCTGCCCTCCCGAGGAAGAACGGGACTTGGCGGCGGCTCTGTCTCGTGGAACGTGATAATTCTTTCTCCCTGATTTTTTTCTCCGAAAATAGGAATTTATAGTGTCAGGGTTGAGGTCTGTGGGACCACCAGGTGGGTACAACCCACCTGGGCGCGCCAGGAGAGGGGGGCGCGCCCTGGTGGGTTGTGCCCACCCAGGGGCCCCTCTCTGGTGGGTCTTGGCTCCAGTAATTCTCATTTATTCCATAAAAAATTCTCGCAAAGTTTCATTTCATTCCGAGAACTTTTATTTCTGCACAAAAACAACACCATGGTAGTTCTGCTGAAAGCAGCGTCAGTCTGGGGTTAGTTTCATTCAAATCATGCAAATTAGAGTCCAAAACAAGAGGAAAAGCGTGAGAAAAAGTAGATACATTGGAGACGTATCAATCGCGAAGAGCTCGGGAATCATTTTCGTCACCCCTTGCATATTATAGTTCATCACAAAGTTCTAGTAGCTTGGTGATAGTGACTAGAGAATTTTGTCAATCACTATCTTATCTGGAAGATTAACTCCCACTTGATTCAAGTGATTGTAGTACCCAGACATTCTGAGCACATGCTCACTGGTTGAGCTATTCTCCTCCATCTTGTAGGCAAAGTACTTGTCAGAGGTCTCATACCTCTTGACACGGGCATGAGTCTGAAATACTAATTTCAGCTCTTGGAACATCTCATATGCTTTGTGGCGTTCAAAACGTTTTTGAAGTCCCGGTTTTAAGCCGTAATGCATGGCGCACTGAACTATCAAGTAGTCATCATATTGAGCTTGCCAAACGTTCATAACGTCTGCATCTGCCCCTGCAATAGGTCTGTCACCTTGCGGTGCATCAAGGACATAATTCTTATGTGCAGCAGTGAGGATAATCCTCAGATCGCGGACCCAGTCCTCATCAATGCTACTATCATCTTTCAACTCTAGCTTTCTCTAGGAACATATCAAAAATAGGGAAGCTACAACGCGAGCTATTAATATACAACATAATTTGCAAATACTATCAGGACTAATTTCATGATAAATTTAAGTTCAATTGATCAAATTACTTATGAACTCCCACTTAAATCAACATCCCTCAAGTTGTCTAAGTGATACATGATCCAAATCAACTAAACCATGTCCGATCATCACGTGGATGGAGTAGTCTTCAATGGTGAACATCTCCATGTTGATCATATCTACTATATGACTTATCTTCGATCTTTCGGTCTCCAGTGTTCCGAGGCCATGTCTGTACATGCTAGGCTCGTCAAGTTTAACCCAAGTATTATGCATGTGCAAAACTGTCTTACACCCGTTGTATGTGAACGTAGAGTCTATCACACCCGATCATCACGTGGTGTCTCGAAACGACGAACTTTCGCAATGGTGCATACTCGGGGAGAACACTTATATCTTGAAATTTAGTGAAGGGATCATCTTATAATGCTACCGTTGTTCTAAGTAAAATAAGATGCATAAAAGATAAACATCACATGCAATCAAAATATGTCACATGATATGGCCATTATCATCTCGTGCTTTTAATCTCCATCTCCAAAGCATCGTCATGATCTCCATTGTCACCGGCTCAACACCTTGATCTCCATCGTTGCGTCGTGGTCGTCTCACCAACTATTGCTTCTACAACTATTGCTAACTCATAGCGATAAAGTAAAGCAATTACATGGCGTTTGCATTTCATACAATAAAGAGACAACCATAAGGATCCTGCCGGTTGCCTGATATCTTACAAAACATGATCATCTCATACAATAACGTATATCACATCATGTCTTGACCATATCACATCACAACATACCCTGCAAAAACAAGTTAGACGTCCTCTACTTTGTTGTTGCAAGTTTTACGTGGCTGCTACGGGTTTCTAGCAAGAACCGTTCTTACCTACGGCAAAAACCACAATGGTGATTTATCAAGTTTGCTGTTTTAACCTTCTTCAAGGACCGGCCGTAGTCAAATTCGATTCAACTAAAGTAGGAGAAACAGACACCCGCAGCCACCTTTATGCAAAACTAGTTGCATGTCAGTCGGTGGAACCGGTCTCATGTGCATGGACATGTAAGGTTGGCCCGGGCCGCTTCATCCCACAATACCGCCGAATCAAAATAAGTCGTTGGTGGTAAGCAGTGTGACTATCACCGCCCACAACTCTTTGTGTTCTACTCGTGCATATCATCTACGCATAGACCTGGCTCATGATGCCACTGTTTGGGAATCGTTGCATGGAAAACAAAAAAAATTCTACGCACACGCAATGATCTATCCATGGAGATGCATAGCAACGAGGGGGAAAGTATGTCTACGTACCCTCGTAGACCTTAAGCGGAAGCGTTTCACAACGCGGTTGATGTAGTCGAACTTCTTCGCGCTTCAACCGATCAAGTACCGAACGCACGACACCTCCGTGTTCTGCACACGTTCAGCTCGGTGACGTCCCTCGCCTTCTTGATCTAGCAAGACGTCGAGGTAGTAGATGAGTTCCATCAGGACGATGGTGTGGTGACGGTGATGGTGAAGTGATCTCCGCAGGGCTTCACCTAAGCACTACGAAAATATGATCGGGGGTGTAAACGGTGGAGGGGGGCGCCGCACACGGCTAACAATTGATCAAGGGTGTGCTAGGCGCCCCCTCCCACATATATATAGGTGGGAGGGGAGGGAAGAGGCCAGGGCGTGCCCTAGGGCTGGCCGCCGGCCCCCTAGGGGCCCTACCTTGCCTCGCGCCCCCCTGCCATGTTTCCCCAAGGGGGAAGGAAAGAGGGGGGAGGGAAGGAAGTGGGAATCCTAATCCACACTTTCCTTTCCCTTCTTCCCTTTCCTTCTCCTCCTTAGGACGGCCCATATGGGGGGCGCACCAACCCCTTGTGGCTGGTGCATTTCCCCTCTTGGCCAATAAGGCCCATATCTTTTGCCGGGGGTGCCCGGAACCCCTCCGGTGACCCGATAAGTACCCGGTAACCCCCGAAACACTTCCGGTGTCCGAATACCATCGTCCTATATATCAATCTTTACCTCTCGACCATTTCGAGACTCGTCATCATGTCCGTGATCTCATCCGGGACTCCGAACAACATTCGGTCACCAAATCACATAACTCATATAATACTATATCGTCATCGAACGTTAAGTGTGTGGACCCTACTGGTTCGAGAACTATGTAGACATGACCGAGACACCTCTCCGGTCAATAACCAATAGCGGAACCTGGATGCCCATATTGGCTCCTACATATTCTACAAAGATCTTTGTCGGTCGAACTGTTATGACAACATACGTAATTCCCTTTGTCCACCGTATGTTACTTGCCCGAGATTCGATCGTCGGTATCTCCATATCTAGTTCAATCTCGTTACCAGCAAGTATCTTTACTTGTTCAGTAATACATCACCTCCTGACTAACTCCTTAGTCATTTGCTTGCAAGCTTATGATGTGTATTACCGAGAGGGCCCAGAGATACTCTCCGATACTCGGAGTGACAAATCCTAATCTCGATCTATGCCAACTCAACAAACACCTTCGGAGATACCTATAGAGCATCTTTATAATCACCCAGTTAGGTTGTGACGTTTGATAGCACACAAGGCATACCTCCGGTATCCGGGAGTTGCATAATCTCATAGTCGAAGGAATATGTATTTGACATAAAGAAAGCAATAGCAATAAAACTGAACGATCATTATGCTAAGCTAACAGATGGGTCTTGTCCATCACATCATTCTCCTAATGATGTGATCCCATTGTCAAATGACAACTCATGTCCATGGTTAGGAAACTTTAACCATCTTTGATCAACGAGCTAGTCTAGTACAGGCTTACTAGGGACACGGTATTTGTTTATGTATTCACACATGTATTTAAGTTTCCGATCAATACAATTCTAGCATGAATAATAAAACTTTATCATGAATAAGGAAATATAAAATAACAACTTTATTATTGCCTCTAGGGCATATTTCCTTCAAAAAATCCTTTCCTCGGGGGGGGGGGGGGGGGGGGGGGGGGGGGGGGGGGGGGGGGGGGGGGGGGGGGGGGGGGGGGGGGGGGGGGGGGGGGGGGGGGGGGGGGGGGGGGGGGGGGGGGGGGGGGGGGGGGGGGGGGGGGGGGGGGGGGGGGGGGGGGGGGGGGGGGGGGGGGGGGGGGGGGGGGGGGGGGGGGGGGGGGGGGGGGGGGGGGGGGGGGGGGGGGGGGGGGGGGGGGGGGGGGGGGGGGGGGGGGGGGGGGGGGGGGGGGGGGGGGGGGGGGGGGGGGGGGGGGGGGGGGGGGGGGGGGGGGGGGGGGGGGGGGGGGGGGGGGGGGGGGGGGGGGGGGGGGGGGGGGGGGGGGGGGGGGGGGGGGGGGGGGGGGGGGGGGGGGGGGGGGGGGGGGGGGGGGGGGGGGGGGGGGGGGGGGGGGGGGGGGGGGGGGGGGGGGGGGGGGGGGGGGGGGGGGGGGGGGGGGGGGGGGGGGGGGGGGGGGGGGGGGGGGGGGGGGGGGGGGGGGGGGGGGGGGGGGGGGGGGGGGGGGGGGGGGGGGGGGGGGGGGGGGGGGGGGGGGGGGGGGGGGGGGGGGGGGGGGGGGGGGGGGGGGGGGGGGGGGGGGGGGGGGGGGGGGGGGGGGGGGGGGGGGGGGGGGGGGGGGGGGGGGGGGGGGGGGGGGGGGGGGGGGGGGGGGGGGGGGGGGGGGGGGGGGGGGGGGGGGGGGGGGGGGGGGGGGGGGGGGGGGGGGGGGGGGGGGGGGGGGGGGGGGGGGGGGGGGGGGGGGGGGGGGGGGGGGGGGGGGGGGGGGGGGGGGGGGGGGGGGGGGGGGGGGGGGGGGGGGGGGGGGGGGGGGGGGGGGGGGGGGGGGGGGGGGGGGGGGGGGGGGGGGGGGGGGGGGGGGGGGGGGGGGGGGGGGGGGGGGGGGGGGGGGGGGGGGGGGGGGGGGGGGGGGGGGGGGGGGGGGGGGGGGGGGGGGGGGGGGGGGGGGGGGGGGGGGGGGGGGGGGGGGGGGGGGGGGGGGGGGGGGGGGGGGGGGGGGGGGGGGGGGGGGGGGGGGGGGGGGGGGGGGGGGGGGGGGGGGGGGGGGGGGGGGGGGGGGGGGGGGGGGGGGGGGGGGGGGGGGGGGGGGGGGGGGGGGGGGGGGGGGGGGGGGGGGGGGGGGGGGGGGGGGGGGGGGGGGGGGGGGGGGGGGGGGGGGGGGGGGGGGGGGGGGGGGGGGGGGGGGGGGGGGGGGGGGGGGGGGGGGGGGGGGGGGGGGGGGGGGGGGGGGGGGGGGGGGGGGGGGGGGGGGGGGGGGGGGGGGGGGGGGGGGGGGGGGGGGGGGGGGGGGGGGGGGGGGGGGGGGGGGGGGGGGGGGGGGGGGGGGGGGGGGGGGGGGGGGGGGGGGGGGGGGGGGGGGGGGGGGGGGGGGGGGGGGGGGGGGGGGGGGGGGGGGGGGGGGGGGGGGGGGGGGGGGGGGGGGGGGGGGGGGGGGGGGGGGGGGGGGGGGGGGGGGGGGGGGGGGGGGGGGGGGGGGGGGGGGGGGGGGGGGGGGGGGGGGGGGGGGGGGGGGGGGGGGGGGGGGGGGGGGGGGGGGGGGGGGGGGGGGGGGGGGGGGGGGGGGGGGGGGGGGGGGGGGGGGGGGGGGGGGGGGGGGGGGGGGGGGGGGGGGGGGGGGGGGGGGGGGGGGGGGGGGGGGGGGGGGGGGGGGGGGGGGGGGGGGGGGGGGGGGGGGGGGGGGGGGGGGGGGGGGGGGGGGGGGGGGGGGGGGGGGGGGGGGGGGGGGGGGGGGGGGGGGGGGGGGGGGGGGGGGGGGGGGGGGGGGGGGGGGGGGGGGGGGGGGGGGGGGGGGGGGGGGGGGGGGGGGGGGGGGGGGGGGGGGGGGGGGGGGGGGGGGGGGGGGGGGGGGGGGGGGGGGGGGGGGGGGGGGGGGGGGGGGGGGGGGGGGGGGGGGGGGGGGGGGGGGGGGGGGGGGGGGGGGGGGGGGGGGGGGGGGGGGGGGGGGGGGGGGGGGGGGGGGGGGGGGGGGGGGGGGGGGGGGGGGGGGGGGGGGGGGGGGGGGGGGGGGGGGGGGGGGGGGGGGGGGGGGGGGGGGGGGGGGGGGGGGGGGGGGGGGGGGGGGGGGGGGGGGGGGGGGGGGGGGGGGGGGGGGGGGGGGGGGGGGGGGGGGGGGGGGGGGGGGGGGGGGGGGGGGGGGGGGGGGGGGGGGGGGGGGGGGGGGGGGGGGGGGGGGGGGGGGGGGGGGGGGGGGGGGGGGGGGGGGGGGGGGGGGGGGGGGGGGGGGGGGGGGGGGGTACGAGGGTACGTAGACATACTCTCCCCCTCGTTGCTATGCATCTCCATGGATAGATCATTGCGTGTGCATAGATTTTTTTTGTTTTCCATGCAATGATTCCCAATAGTGCCATCATGAGCCAGGTCTATGCGTAGATGATATGCACTAGTAGAACACAAAGAGTTGTGGGCGGTGATAGTCATACTGCTTACCACCAACGTCTTATTTTGATTCGGCGGTATTGTGGGATGAAGCGTCCCGGACCAACCTTACATGTCCACGCGCATGAGACCGGTTCCACTGACTGACATGCAACTAGTTTTGCATAAAGGTGGCTGGGGGTGTCTGTTTCTCCTAGTTTAGTTGAATCGAATTTGACTATGGCTGGTCCTTGAAGAAGGTTAAAACAGCAAAGTTGACGAATCACCGTTGTGGTTTTTGCCGTAGGTAAGAACGGTTCTTGCTAGAAACCCGTAGCAGCCACGTAAAACTTGCAACAACAAAGTAGAGGACGTCTAACTTGTTTTTGCAGGGTATGTTGTGATATGATATGGTCAAGACATGATGTGATATACGTTATTGTATGAGATGATCATGTTTTGTAAGATATCAGGCAACCGACAGGAGCCTTATGGTTGTCTCTTTATTGTATGAAATGCAAACGCCATGTAATTGCTTGACTTTATCGCTATGAGTTAGCAATAGTTGTAGAAGCAATAGTTGGCGAGACGACCACGACGCAACAATGGAGATCAAGGTGTTGAGCCGGTGACGATGGAGATCATGACGATGCTTTGGAGATGGAGATCAAAAGCACAAAGATGATGATGGCCATATCATGTGACATATTTTGATTGCATGTGATGTTTATCTTTTATGCATCTTATTTTGCTTAGAATGACGGTAGCATTATAAGATGATCCCTTCACTAAATTTCAAGATATAAGTGTTCTCCCCGAGTATACACCATTGCGAAAGTTCGTCGTTTCGAGACACCACGTGATGATCGGGTGTGATAGACTCTACGTTTACATACAACGGGTGTAAGATAGTTTTACACATGTAGAATACTTGGGTTAAACTTGACGAGCCTAGCATGTACAGACATGGCCTCGGAACACTGGAGACCGAAAAGTCGAACGTGAATCATATAGTCAATATGATCAAAACAGAGATGTTCACCATTGATGACTACCGTATCTCACGTGATGATCGGACATGGGTTAGTTGATTTGGATCCCGTATCACTTACTTTATCATGAACTTAGTCTTATAGTTTTGCATATCTATGTTGTAGATCAATGGCCTGAGCTATCGTTCCCCTGAATTTTAATGCGTTCCTAGAGAAAGCTAAGTTGAAAGATGATGGTAGAAACTACACGGACTGGGTCCGTAACTTGAGGATTATCCTCATTGCTGCACATAAGAATTATGTCCTTGATGCACCGCTGGGTGAAAGGCCTGCTGCAGGAGCAGAAGCTGATGTTTTGAACGTCTGGCAAGCTCGGTCTGATGACTACTCGATAGTTCAGTGTGCCATGCTTTACGGCTTAGAACCGGGACTTCAAAGAAGTTTTGAACGTCATGGAGCATATGAGATGTTCCAAGAGTTCAAGTTAATATTTCAAGAAATGCCCGGGTTGAGAGATATGAAGTCTCCAACAAGTTCTATAGCTGCAAGGTGGAGGAGAATAGTTCTGTCAGTGAACACATACTCAAAATGTCTGGGTATTATAATCACTTGACTCAGCTAGGAGTTGATCTTCCAGTTGATTGTGTCATTGACAGAGTTCTTCAATCACTGCCACCAAGCTACAAAGGCTTCGTGATGAACTATAATATGCAAGGGATGGACAAAACAATTCCCGAACTTTTCGCAATTCTTAAGGCCGCGGAGGTAGAAATCAAAAAGGTGCATCAAGTGTTGATGGTTAACAAGACCACTAGTTTCAAGAAAAAGGGCAAGGGAAAGAAAGGGAACTTCAAGAAGAATGGCAAGCAAGTTGCCACTCCCGGGAAGAAGGCCAAAGCTGGACCCAAGCCTGAAACTGAGTGCTTCTACTGCAAAGGGACTGGTCACTGGAAGCAGAACTGCCCCAAATACTTGGCGGATAAGAAGGATGGCAAAGTGAACAAAGGTATATTTGATATACATGTTATTGATGTGTACCTTACTAATGCTCGCAGAGCACCTGGGTATTTGATACTGGTTCAGTTGCTCATATTTGTAACTCGAAACAGGAGCTACGGATTAAACGAAGATTGGCTAAGGACGAGGTGACGATGCGCATCAGGAATGGTTCCAAGGTCGATGTGATCGCCGTCAGCACGCTACATCTACATCTACCTTCGGGATTAGTTTTAGACCTGAATAATTGTTATTTGGTGCCAGCGTTGAGCATGAACATTATACCTGGATCTTTTTTAGTGCAAGACGGTTATTCATTTAAATCAGAGAATAATGGTTGTTCTATTTATATGAGTAATATCTTTTATGGTCATGCACCCTTGAAGAGTGGTGTATTCTTGTTGAATCTCGATTATAGTGATACACATATTCATAATATTGATGCCAAAAGATGCAAAGTTGATAATGATAGTGCAACATATTTGTGGCACTGCCGTTTAGGTCATATTGGTGTAAAGCGCATGAAGAAACTCCATACAGATGGACTTTTGGAATCACTTGATTATGAATCATTTGATACTTGCGAACCATGCCTCATGGGCAAGATGACTAAAACTCCGTTCTTCGGAACAATGGAGCAAGCTAATGACTTATTGGAAATAATACATACCGATGTATGCGGTCCGATGAGTATTGAGGCACGTGGTGGGTATCATTATTTTCTAACCTTCACAGATGATTTAAGCAGATATGGGTATATCTACTTAATGAAACACAAGTCTGAAACGTTTGATAAGTTTAAAGAATTTCAGAGTGAAGTGGAGAATCATCGTAACAAGAAAATAAAGTTTCTACGATCTGATCGCGGAGGCGAATATTTGAGTTACGAGTTTGGCCTTCATTTAAAACAATATGGAATTGTTTCACAACTCACGCCACCTGGAACACCACAACATAATGGTGTGTCCGAACGTCGTAACCATACTTTATTAGATATGGTGCGATCTATGATGTCTCTTACCGATTTACCACTATCATTTTGGGGTTATGCATTAGAGACAGCTGCATTCACGTTAAATAGGGCACCGTCTAAATCTGTTGAGATGACACCGTATGAATGGTGGTATGGCAAGAAACCTAAGCTGTCATTTCATAAAGTTTGGGGTTGGGACACTTTTGTCAAAAGGCTTCAGCTTGATAAGCTCGAACCCAAATCGGAGAAGTGCATCTTCATAGGATACCCTAAGGATACAATTGGGTACACCTTCTACCACAGATCCAAAGGCAAGATCTTTGTTGCCAAGAATGGAACCTTTCTAGAGAAGGAGTTTCTCTCGAAAGAAGTGAGTGGGAGGAAAGTAGAACTTGATGAGGTAATTGTACCTTCTCTCGAATTGGAAAGTAGCACATCACAGAAAACCGTTCCCGTGATGCCTACACCAACTAGAGAGGAAGATAATGATAATGATAATGAAACTTCAGATCAAGTTGCTACTGGACCTCGTAGGTCAACCAGAGCACGATCCGCACCAGAGTGGTACGGTAATCCTATCCTGGAGGTCATGTTACTAGACCAAGGCAAACCTACGAACTATGAAGAAGGTATGATGAGCCCAGATTTCGACAGATGGCTTGAGGCCATGAAATCTGAGATAGGATCCATGTATGAGAACAAAGTGTGGACTTTGGTGGACTTGCCCGATGATCGGCAAGGCATAAAGAATAAATGGATCTTCAAGAAGAAGACTGACGCTGATGGTAATGTTACTGCCTACAAATCTCGACTTGTCGCAAAAGTTTTTTGACAAGTTCAAGGGGTTGACTATGATGAGACTCTCTCACCCGTAGCGATGCTTAAGTCCGTCTAAATCATGTTAGCAATTGCCGCATTTTATGATTATGAAATCTGGCAAATGGACATCAAAACTGCGTTCCTTAATGGATTTCTTAAAGAAGAATTGTATATGATGCAACCAGAAGGTTTTGTCGATCCTAAAGGTGCTAACAAAGTGTGCAAACTCCAGCGATCCATCTATGGACTGGTGCAGGCATCTCGGAGTTGGAATATACACTTTGATGAGGTGATCAAAGCATATGGTTTTATACGGACTTTCGGTGAAGCTTGTATTTACAAGAAAGTGAGTGGGAGCTCTGTAGCATTTCTGATATTATATGTAGATGACATATTGTTGATTGGAAATGATATAGAATTTCTGGATAGCATAAAAGGATACTTGAATAAGAGTTTTTCAATGAAAGACCTCGGTGAAGCTGCTTATATATTGGGCATCAAGATCTATAGAGATAGATCAAGATGCTTAATAGGACTTTCACAAAGCACATACCTTGACAAAGTTTTGAAGATTTTCAAAATGGATCAGTCAAAGAAAGGGTTCTTGCCTGTGTTACAAGGTGTGAAGTTGAGTCAGACTCAAAGCCCGACCACTTCAGAAGATAGAGAAAAAAATGAAAGTCATTCCTATGCCTCAGCCATAGGTTCTATCATGTATGCTATGCTGTGTACCAGACCTGATGTGTGCCTTGCCATAAGTCTGGCAGGGAGGTACCAAACTAATCCAGGAGTGGATCACTGGACAGCGGTCAAGAACATCCTGAAGTACCTGAAAAGGACCAAGGATATGTTTCTTGTTTATGGAGGTGACAAAGAGCTCGTCTTAAATGGTTAAGTCGATGCTAGCTTTGACACTGATCCGATGACTCTAAGTCACAAACCGGATACATATTTGTATTGAATGGTGGAGTTGTCAGTTGGTGCAGTTCCAAGCAGAGCGCCGTGGCGGGATCTACGTGTGAAGCAGATACATAGTTGCTTCAGAAGCAGCAAATGAAGGAGTCTGGATGAAGGAGTTCATATCTGATCTAGGTGTAATACCTAGTGCATCGGGTCCAATGAAAATCTTTTGTGACAACACTGGAGCAATTGCCTTGGCGAAGGAATCCAGGTTTCACAAGAGAACCAAACACATCAAGAGATGCTTCAATTCCATTCGTGAACAAGTCAAGGATGGAGACACATAAATTTGCAAAATACATACGGATCTGACTGTAGCAGACCCGTTGACTAAGCCTCTTCCACGAGCAAAACATGATCAGCACCAAGACTCCATGGGTGTTAGATTCATTACAATATAATCTAGATTATTGACTCTAGTGCAAGTGGGAGACTGAAGGAAATATGCCCTAGATGCAATAATAAATTTGTTATTTTATATTTCCTTATTCATGATAAAGGTTTATTATTCATGCTAGAATTGTATTGATCGGAAACTTAAATACATGTGTGAATACATAAACAAACACCGTGTCCCTAGTAAGCCTCTACTAGACTAGCTCGTTGATCAAAGATGGTTAAGGTTTCCTAACCATGGACATGAGTTGTCATTTGATAATGGGATCACATCATTAGGAGAATGATGTGATGGACAAGACCCATCCGTTACCTTAGCATAATGATCGTTCGGTTTTATTGCTATTGCTTTCTTAATGTCAAATACATATTCCTTTGACTATGAGATTATGCAACTCCCAGATACCGGAGGAATACCTTGTGTGCTATCAAACGTCACAACGTAACTAGGTGATCATAAAGATGCTCTACAGGTATCTCCGAAGGTGTTTGTTTAGTTGGCATAGATCGAGATTAGGATTTGTCACTCCGAGTATCGGAGAGGTATCTCTAGGCCCTCTCGGTAATACACATCATAAGCTTGCAAGCAAATGACTAAGGAGTTGGTGACGAGGTGATGTATTACGGAACGAGTAAAGAGACTTGCCGGTAAGGAGATTGAACTAGGTATAGAGATACCGACGATCGAATCTCGGGCAAGTAACATACCGATGGACAAAGGGAATTACGTATGTTGTCATAACGGTTCGAACGATAAAGATCTTCATAGAATATGTAGGAGCCAATGTTGGCATCCAGGTTTCGCTATTGGTTATTGACCGGAGAGGTGTCTCGGTCATGTCTACATAGTTCTCGCACCCGTAGGGTCCGCAGGCTCAACGTTCATTGATGATATAGTATTATATGAGTTATGTGATTTGGTGACTGAATGTTGTTCAGAGTCCCGGATGAGATCACGGACATGACGAGGAGTCTCGAAATTGTCGAGAGGTAAAGATTGATATATAGGACGATGGTATTTGGACACCAGAAGTGCTTCGGAAGGTACCGGGTACTTATCGGGTCACCGGAAAGGAGTTTCGGGCACCCTGGCAAAGATATGGGCCAAGAGATGGAACACACCAGCCCACAAGGGGCTGGTGTGCCCCTATAGAGGCCGGCCCTATGAGGAGGAGAAGGAAAGAGTGGAGGGAAAGGAAAGTGTGGAGTAGGACTCCCCCTTCCTTCCCTCTCCCTCCTCTCCCCCTTCTTCATACAAGGAAAGGGGGGCAGGAGGGCAGGAGCCCTAGGGCCGGCGGCCATCCCCTTGGGGCGCGCCCTGGCTGCCCTAGGCTGCCTCCTCCCCCTCCCACCTATATATATGTGGGGAGGGGGCGCAACACAAGGACACAACATTGTCTTAGCCGTGTGTGGCGCCCCCGTCCACCGTTTACTCCCTCGGTCATATTTTCGTAGTGCTTAGGCGAAGCCCTGCAGAGATCACATCACCATCACTGTCACCACGCCATCATGCTGTCGGAACTCATCTAGTACCTCGCCGTCTTGCTGGATCAAGAAGGCGGAGGACGTCCCCGAGCTGGACGTGTGTAGAACGCGGAGGTGCCGTGCGTTCGGTATTAGATCGGTTGGAGCGCGAAGAAAGTTCGACTACATCAACCGTGTTGTGAAACGCTTCCGCTTACGTCCTACGAGGGTACGTAGACATACTCTCCCCCTTGTTGCTATGCATCTCAATGGATACATCATTGCGTGTATGTAGATTTTTGTTTTGTTTTCCATGCAACGATTCCCAACAGTAACATATGTCGCAAAAGCTAGGTAGATGCTGTCTACCGGACCATACAGTATTTGACACATACTCCCTCTGTAAAGAATTGAAACACTCTTATATTTCTTTATAGAGGGAGTACTATTTTTCAAGTTGAATATATTTTTAGGTAACCTACATCTTTCTTACCCTTCACCGTCGATGGTACCAAATTTTTCCATGTGCATGATCCCACCCAAATATGTTCGATGCAACATCACAGCCTTCTATTGCAGCTATAATGATTACCATCAAGGGATGTGGACACTAGCTCCACAAGGAGCATTTGGTTATATAACCCACATACAAGCAAATCAAAATCATTAATTTTGCTGACAAGGAAAGTAAAACAGATCGAGGCTCTAGTTATTAAGATGGCACTCAGATTAGGCCTTGACCTCCACTTCTCCTTTCTAACTGGCATTTGCTCAGTATGATGATGGAAACCACAAGGCCGTGTACATAATAAAACTTGCAAAAGCGCGAAAGGAAACTTGCAAAAGGGCAGCAGAATGACTAGGTTGATGACAATGACAAGATGGAGCAATTGTGATAAGTGGTGAAACATAATTTTGTACCCCGTTGCAACGCACGGGCTCTTTTGCTAGTATATACTAGAAGATTTCCACCCTTTGTAACACACAGGTTTTGGAGCCTCCTCTAGTTCTTCTAGTTGGTCCTAGTTGACTAATTAGAGCTTGGATAATCCTTTTGTCCTCATAATTAGGTTCTAATCTCCTCCCTCTAATTCTCCGGCGACAATTAGCTCTATACGGCGAAGCGCTGCCCGATCGTGAAGGCTTCACACTTGCAACCAAGTAGAGAGGCTGTGCTTTTGATCTTCGGTTTGAGGAATCGTTTGTGGGCAGTACGAGGGATTATTCATCGACGGTTCGAGGGACTTGAAATATGATCTACACCGTCACGTTCTTCTTCAGCTTCAACTCGGTGACGGTAACGTTCATGATCCCAACCCGTTATGCATATTCATATTGATCTTGGGTGATCATAGGCGCGCATTTTTTGTTTGCTACTACGTTTCCCAACAGCCATCGGCCAACGCGGTGAATCCCAGCTTCACGATCCGGCACCATGTCGAGTCAAGGACCGACAATTTTCTTTAACCACCGACCTCCCACTTCATCGCCACCGTAGAGTCCATCCACACAATCTTGAAGGAGGAAGTATCCGACGAGGAAGAGAGCTCCAGCAGTTGCCGGAGGCGATCCTGGCAACTAGTGTGATGATGTCTACATGGTGGACACCTAGAAAGAAGCTGGTGGTAGTGGCAATGAGAACCACAACACCGGGGAGGAAGACGAGTTTGACTTTGACATTGTCTCACCCAATCCCGAGGTCCTTTGCACGCTGGTCACCGATGCAGACGACAACTCCAAGAAATTGGAGGTGAAGCGCAAGAAGGTGCAGCTCATCCACCTCCGCACGCACCTTGAGCGCGACTGCATCATGGAGATGCAGAGTTATCTCATCGCCTCCATCCAGCCAAACCCAATAGATCAACAACCCCTCCAACGCCGACCTCGCAGGTCTAGCAAGCCGAGAGCGAGTGCTAGGACTGGTATCGATGGTGCGGGTGTTGCCACCCCAGCTGCACCAAACGCGCCCGCTCCAGGTGCGACTCTGCCCAACCCCGTGCGGAACCTGATGGCGGCTGCTAAAGAGATACTCCCGCCGTCCTTTGAAAAGTGTACTTCCAACTTTTGTTGAAAAGTCAAACTTTTTTATATTTGACCATACTTATACAATAATACATCAACATTCATGCCATCAACTTATTAGCATTAGATTCATGATAAAACATATTTTCATCATATACCTATTTGGTTTCACAAACATTGATATATTTTTGCATAAACTCGGTCAAACTTTGAGATAGTTTGACCCTCCAACAAAGTTGGAAGCACACTCTTTGAAAGATGGAGGGAGTAGCCAACAACGAGATTTTGGCGGGTCATCCGGCAGTGGCCAAGCTCGCCACTACCTGGAAGTACCTCCATATCGCAGTGGTGCAGCAACAACACTACACCATCTAGCGCGGAGTAGGACGCGGGAATTATATCTCAATTACAGCGAGGCTATGTTCCGTCTTGCCTAAAGACTTTCCTGCGCTCGTATAGTACTGGGTTGGCCCATTTTTTCAACGTGTGCGTTTGTTCGCTCATTGTATGTTCGTTCATTTGATGCTGTTGTTTTTTGTTTCTTTTTTTCTTCTTTCGGTTTCTATGTTTCTTCTCGGGTTCTTTTTTTCTGTTTCTTCATCGTTTTTTCTGCATTTTCTGTTTTTCTTTGATTTTTTTTTGCCAATTTTCTTCATTCTTTCACGGTTTTTTCTTTTCTTTCTTCTTTTTTCCTTTATTTATTTCTTGGGTTTTCACTTGTTTTTCTTTTCTTATTTCTTCATTTTTGTTTTTCATCGTTTCTTTTTGGTTCAACACATGTTAACTTTTATCAGTACACATTTCGTATACATCTGAAACATTTTTTTATATATGGTTAATATTTTTTAAATACATGATGAACATTTTTTGAGAACTTATTTTTCATGTCTACCTTTTCCCATAGACATTGTACATTTTTTTTATATATCCAAAACATTTTTATAATACCCATTAACATTCTTGAAATACAAGTTTAATATTTTTTGAATACACGGTCAATATTTTTTGTATACACATTTTTATATTATTTTTCAAATGCTTGATTAAGATTTTCCGAATACAAGGTTAACATTTTTTGGATACATGGTCAATATTTTTTCTATACACATTTTAACATTTTTAAAATTCTTGATTAAAAAATTCAAATACAAGATTACCATTTTTTGAATACATGGTTAACATTTTTCCTATACACAATTAGCATATTTCAAATGTTTGATTAAAAACTTTTCAAATGCAAGACTAACATATTTTGAATACATGTTCAACATTTTTCCTATACACATTTATCATTTTTCAAATATTTGTTTAACATTTTTTCAAATGATTGATTAAAAAATTAAAATACATGATCAACTTTTCACACACATTGTATATTTTTTCGTATACATGACAAGCAGTTTCTCTATACACATTTAATATTTTTCAAACTGTTGGTTAACATTTTTTCAAAATGTTTTATGTAAAGTGTTTTTTGTAATATATTTTATTTAGAATATTTTGAAGTATAAACAAGAGTAAAAAAAAGATAGCAAAAAAGAAAACTACAAAAGAAAGAAAAACAAGGATGTATCCTCCAGCACACCTAGGCCGGCCCATCTCGCGATGCCCTTGACACGAGGGTTCCCTTCTCTCTATAAGCGAGACATAGTCGCGCCCTGCTATGGGCTTCAATCTACGAAAAATAAAAATCTGGGTTGTTGGTTGTTGATTGTTGCTCCATTAAGGCTGGGTTTTTCCGTTGTTCTCAGTTTGCAGCAAACTGCAAAGTGTCATACGTCACAAACATCAAACTACAAACTGTAAAGTGGCACTTGTGGCTGATCTATCTTTGGATCATTTGGTAATTGCCTACGACTGCAAACCAATTGTGGATGACATTAAAAGGGGGTTGGAAGGCCCCCATATAGCTATTGTGAAAGAGATAAACACTTTCATTCATTCTGTTAAAATTCTTGAACAAACTAGCCTTATATACAAAAGGATATGACTCAAATGGGTGTGTCTCATTTGTATACAACTATGAGATTTCGGAAAAAGGTGGAGATGTAACTAAATGGGTTGGGAACTAAAAATAATATAAATGGTGTTTTTTTTTAAAAAGCATGCAAACTTGGGCCCCTCCGACTCGCTTGCATATTTCAAAAAAATGGTTCAGAGATGGTCTTGCAACTGAGACATTCAAAAAAATGGGTTGGGCCCAAAAGTAAAAAAAACAATGTTGAGAAGCTAAAAAGGGCAAAAGGAAAAGAAAAGGTGGGCTAGTAATTGTAAGGGCCGGTGCTCAAAATTTGCATATTAAAGATGGAATTGTACCTGGGATAAAAAGTGGCCGCTCACCCCAGTTGCAAGTTGGCATGAACTTGTAACTGCGACAAAAAACTTGAAGCCCAATTGCAAGTCGGCTACGATGAAGAATAAAAAATGGACAAGCTACTCACAGAAACGAGGGTGGGTTTGTAACTAGGCAACAAAAAAGGTCAAAGAAGCCTGATTGCAAGTAGAGGGTGGGCTTACAACTAGGAGTGTAGAATAGAAAAGGGTCGGTGCTAGTTGTAAGTCGATGGTGGACTTGCAAACTGAGGCGACAATAAAAACTTCGAGCCCATTTGCGAGTGGATGGTGGACTTGCAACTCGGATGAAAACAAACTACGGGCCCAGCCAAGCCGAGGGTGGACTTGTAACTGGGACAACTACACAAAACTACAAGACCAGTTACGGGTCGAGCATGGACTTGCAACTGGGACAATTACAAACCTAGTTGCAAGTCGAGGGTGGACTTGCAACTGGGATGAAAAAACAAACTATGGGCATAGTTGCGAGTCGAGGGTAGACTTGCAATTATGACAACTACACAAAACAACGATACCAGTCGTGAGTCGAGGGTAGACTTGCAACTGGGATGAAAACAAACTACGAACCCAGTTGCGAGTCGGAGGGTGGCCTAGTTGTGAGTCGATTGCAACTGGGACAACTACGAAACTACGAGTCCAATTGTGAGTCAAGGGTGGACTTGCAACTAGGGAGAAACAAACTACGACCCAGTTGTAAGTCAAGGCGGACTTGCAACTAGGATAACTACACAAAACTAATATACCATTCGCGAGTCAAGGATGGACTTGCAACTGGGACCAAAACAAAATACGACCCCAGTTGTTAGTCGAGCATGAACTTGCAACTAAGATGAAAAACAAAACATATACCTCGAGGGTGGACTTGCAACTGGAACAACTACGAGCCCATTTGCAAGTCGAGGGTGGATTTGCAACTGGGACAACTACGAAATTACGAGCACAGTTGCGAGTCAAAGCTCGACTTGCAACTAGGATGAAATAAACTATGGATCGAGTTGCAAGTCAAAGGTAAACCTGCAACTGAGGTGAAAAACAAAACAAAGGCTCTAGTTGGGAGTCGAGGGTGCGCTTGCAACTCGAATAACCACGAATTTAGTTGCGAGTTAAGGATGGACATGCAACTTGGTCAGACAAATTGTGTGTCTTTCTCACCGAGAACATAAAAAACCAAGTGGACACGACATACAAATAGCACGTGCATGCAAACAGTCAGCCCAAGGTAAAAAGGTCACAACCAACACACCCCATAACAACGTTATATAATGGCAGTAGAGAAGAAAAAAATAGTGTTAAAAGGATGAGAAACATATGTACTCCCTCCGTTTTTAAATATAAGTCTTTTATGAGTAAAATGAGTGAATCTACACTCTAAAATACGTCTATATATATTCGTATATAGTTCATACTGAAATCTCTTAAAATACATATATTTAGGAACACAGGGACTATAAAAGATGCTTAAACTATGTTATGAAATAGCGAATCTGGGCCAAGCTGAATATGCATGTGCTATCATTTCTCTTTCCCCCAAAAAGAGACAACGTAGTTGATCCGGAGCATCCTACGATCATCCCCATGTACACTTCGACTACTCCCCAAGACCCAAGAGGACATACGATGAGACCTCGACCATACGCCATTGGACACAAGGTGAGGGGGGGGGGGGGGGGCGAACCGTCACTTTCCACATATGAGACATGGTTACTACCTCATGCATGGACCTCACATATACTCAGGCTCATACGAGATGACCATGGAGATTCAAAGGACCAAGGCCAAGCATGGAAGAGAAGACGAAAGAAAGGAGAAGAAGACGGAGCAGCTGTTGTAGTCAGCCCGGACGTCCGGACCTCCGTCCGGGTCATCCGGACTCAGCCGGATCATCCGGATGCCCCCTCGGATCATCCGGGTAATCCCACAGCCACGGCACCCGAAGCTTGCAGAATCCACCCGGCGGAGCCGGATCATCCGGACGAGGACCCGGATCATCCGGACGATGCCCGGATCATCCGAACCCCTATCCGGATCATCCGGCCTTTGCCTGCGCGCATGACTTGGCCCGAGGCCCGTGTACCCCTTCGCCCCTCACTTACCCCTTCGTGGATTAGCACTATATATAGACCCCCTCCTCCTCCTAGTTAGGTCAGCAAAGGATTAGCTCATTTTGTGAGAGAGCTTTGCTCATCCACTTGGTTACCTTCTCCTCGGAGATCGCGCCTCCTCGGAGAAGATCCCCCAAACGGATTCAAGACCCCATCACGGGAAGAACCTCAAGACCTCCTCACGGAGAAGATCGTGCTACTTGTATCGTCTTTAGTTGATCATGGATCATGCATCTCTTTCTGTTTCGAGGATCTAGCACATGTGTAATCGAATCTTGTTGGTTTGAGTGATTCTCTCGTGTTTCCCCTCGTGGTTTCCCCTCGTGTTCTTTGTGTTCTTCGTGGGATCCGCTCCAATCATGAAAGATCGGCCACCTAGGGTTCTACCCTACATCATCTTGGTATCAAAGCAAGGTTGATCACGAATTTGGAGCCCCTACCCCTCTTTTTCTAGCCTTATTTTGCTTGATTTCGTCCTAAATTAAAAAATCCCCACCAAAAATAGCCCTTTTTTGTGATTTGTTGGTTTGATGATGTTTTGTTGATTTTGATCCGTGGATTTGCTTGGTTTCAAGTGGATCTAGCATCTCCCCAAGTTTCCCCACCTTCCATCCATGAAATATCTGCAATTTTTGCCCCGAAACATCCAATTTCCGCCCAAAAATTCATCCCCGAGAGAAAATCTCGAGCAGTTTGACCTGCCCGGATCATCCGGAAGTGCTCCCGGATCATCCGGACACCTCCCGGATCAGCTGGACCCTCTCCCGTACGTCCGGATAATCTATACACCCGAATACCCGTACCCGAGTTGGCGAACCCGGATCATCCGGACATAGCCCGGATGAGCTGGACCTCCTCCCGGATGTCCGGATAACCCTGACACTGACAGGGCTGAATTCTTGTTTCGGCCATAACTAATTCATACGGAGTCCGATTTTGACGTTCTTTAGCTCGTTTTGAAGCTATTGACATACCCCATCCCACAAAAATACCACCACCATCATTTGGCTCCATCATATTTTCGGCAAGTTTGCCTAGGCCTTCCACCATATCATCCGCTACACCACCACCGACTTCCGCAACCAAACCCATTTTGATCCCCATTGCATTTGTGGTTGCTTGAGTAGTGATTCGAGTCTCCTAAGGTGTTTCGGCTACTTCGGGACGGTTGCTTCTTCATCAACCACCACCATCACTTCCGCATAACCTTGCCCACCATACACTTCCGCCACCCCAACTTAACCCAATTTTGTTTGAGCTTGTTTGAGTTGTGGCTTGTGTCTCCTAGGGTGTTTCGGCTACTTAGGGATGGCAACTTCAACTTCGACTCGCATAACCCATCACTCCACTTCCGCTTTGTTGAGTGCAAAACCACCACGGCTTTCTGCTACCACCATTTGACATTTGACATTTGAGATTTTGAGTTCACGGTTTTTTCGTTTCCTAAGGTGTTTCGGCTAATTAGGAACGGGTCTACATCGAGAACACCGCTACTTATCATCTCCACGAGGTCGTCATCGACATTGACCACTCATCATTTTGACACCCCTACCGTAAGCAAGGACGGTAACCCCCCCCCCCCCCCCCCCCCCCCCCCCCCCCCCCCCCCCCCCCCCCCCCCCCCCCCCCCCCCCCCCCCCCCCCCCCCCCCCCCCCCCCCCCCCCCCCCCCCCCCCCCCCCCCCCCCCCCCCCCCCCCCCCCCCCCCCCCCCCCCCCCCCCCCCCCCCCCCCCCCCCCCCCCCCCCCCCCCCCCCCCCCCCCCCCCCCCCCCCCCCCCCCCCCCCCCCCCCCCCCCCCCCCCCCCCCCCCCCCCCCCCCCCCCCCCCCCCCCCCCCCCCCCCCCCCCCCCCCCCCCCCCCCCCCCCCCCCCCCCCCCCCCCCCCCCCCCCCCCCCCCCCCCCCCCCCCCCCCCCCCCCCAGAGAGAGAGCAAAGAGCTTGTAAGCAATAGCCATAGCATCATACCACATTGCCATATCCGATCATCATCGATCATAGCACCGAGAACCATACATATATAGCATACTTGGGATAGAATGTCCTTACATTTTGCATCTTATAGGTTGTGCACAAGTGTCGTATCCGCCTATTGAGCAATCGTGCTAGCGCCTCTATTGAGTTGTACAACACGAGCGTTTTCCGTGGATTCCACGTTTTGAGCTCATTCCTTGGTTGCACGACCCCATTTAAATATCCGTGTGTGCGTTTCCGTGTGCCATTCATTGCTATTGTTCTACTTGTTTCACTTGCGAATTTGTGAATCTCTTTCAGCGTTATTGACTCTTGCTAACAATTTGCATTAAATTTTTGTGCCACTATCCTCACCGAGCTCCACCATAAGCCTTATTTGTGTAGGTGTGAGAAACTGACAAGAATTGG
The DNA here is from genome assembly GCA_036873465.1 of Thinopyrum obtusiflorum. NCBI lineage: Eukaryota > Viridiplantae > Streptophyta > Magnoliopsida > Poales > Poaceae > Thinopyrum > Thinopyrum obtusiflorum. The sequence goes on along the minus strand of JAAAWM010010468.1, from coordinate 752 downwards.
TACCAATTGTGCTGTTTCCTTGTCCACATTGGAGTGATCATTGATCCACTTTCAACTTTGGTCAAGGTACATTTGGTATTCGTTCTTTTCTTTCTCCCACTCATATTTGCTCGAGACTTGTGATGGATAGGCAAGGCATTTCATCTTCGGTCTACAGGGGGGGGGGGGGGGGGGGGGGGGGGGGGGGGGGGAACGACGGCGTGAACAACTACATAACCAAAGCGTCTATCTTCGATCTACAACGACAAGTGCAAGGCACACAATCAAGATTGCGAGAGCGCATCGAGAACATCTCCATCGACATTCATCACTCCGAAGCAAGGAGAAGGGACTACTTCGACAAGAAGCTTGGGGGGGGGGGGGGGGGGGGGGGGGGGGGGGGGGGGGGGGGGGGGGGGGGGGGGGGGGGGGGGGGGGGGGGGGGGGGGGGGGGGGGGGGGGGACGTTCAAGCCACAAGTCTTCGGAGCGCGAAAAAGATGCAAGTGCAAATCGTCCTCGTCCACATCTACATGGCGACCACCATCACGTTCGTGATCAACATCGTCATGAAGGGCAAGTCACCTCCAAGCAACATGTGCACGACGACAACGAACGACATCTCCTAGGAGCTCAAGCACGACAACGACATCATCATCATGAAGATGCTCCACAAGCGCAAGTGCACAAGTCCCAACAAGCCCTACTTCACGCCAAGTCCAAGCTTCAAGAGCACAAAAGAAGACCGCGAGACGACCACCACCAAGACGGTGCT
>JAAAWM010010467.1:0-41948 GCA_036873465.1 Thinopyrum obtusiflorum | reverse complement strand
CTTGCCCGAGATTCGATCGTCGGTATCTTCATACCTAGTTCAATCTCGTTACCAGCAAGTCTCTTTAATCGTTATGTAATGCATCATCCCGCAACTAACTCATTAGTCACATTGCTTGCAAGGCTTATCATGATGTACATTACCGAGAGGGCCCAGAGATATCTCTCCGATACTCGGAGTGACAAATCCTAATCTCGATCTATGCCAACCCAACAAACACCTTCGGAGATACCTGTAGAGTATCTTTATAATCACCCAGTTACGTTGGGACGTTTGATAGCACACAAGGTATTCCTCCGGTATTCGGGAGTTGCATAATCTCATAGTCAAAGGAATATGTATATGACATGAAGAAAGCAATAGCAATAAAACTGAACGATCAACATGCTAAGCTAACGGATGGGTTTTGTCCATCACATCATTCTCCTAATGATGTGATCCCGTTCATCAAATGACAACACATGTCTATGGTTAGGAAACTTAACCATCTTTGATTAACGAGCTAGTCTAGTAGAGGCTTACTAGGGACACCGTGTTTTGTCTATGTATCCACACATGTATCAAGTTTCTGGTTAATACAATTCTAGCATGAATAATAAACATTTATCATGATTTAAGGAAATATAAAATAACAACTTTATTATTGCCTTTAGGGCATATTTCCTTCAACTTTTATCTTGAAATTAAGTGAATGGATCATCTTATAATGCTACCGTCGTTCTAAGCAAAATAAGATGCATAAAGGATAAACATCACATGCAATCAAAATATGTGACATGATATGGCCATCATCATCTTGTGCTTTTGATCTCAATCTCCAAAGCATCGACATGATCTCCATCGTCATCGGCACGACACCTTGATATCCATCATTGCGTCGGGGTTGTCTTGCCAACTATTGCTTCTACAACTATTGCTAACGCATAGCGATAAAGTAAAGCAATTACATGGTGCTTAAGTAATTGACACGTGGGTCATACAATAATTAAAGACAACCCTAAGGCTCCTGCCGGTTGTCGTACTCATCGACATGCAAGTCATGAACTTATTACAAAACATGATCATCTCATACATCAACATATATCACATCACATCTTGACCATATCACATCACAACATGCCCTGCAAAACAAGTTAGACGTCCTCTACTTTGTTGTTGCAAGTTTTACGTGGCTGCTACGAGCAACTAGCAAGAACCGTTCTTACCTACGCAAAACCACAACGGTGATTATCAAGTTGCTATTTAACCTTCTGCAAGGACCGCCGTAGTCAAATCCGATTCAACTCAAGTAGGAGAAACAAACACCCACCAGCCACCTTCATGCAAAACAAGTTGCATGTCAGTCGGTGGAACCGGTCTCATGTGAGTGGACATGTAAGGTTGGTCCAGGCCGCTTCATCCCACAATGCCGCCGAATCAAAATAAGACATTGGTGGGAAGCAATATGAACCTCACCGCCCACAACTCCATTGTGTTCTACTCGTTCATATCATCTACGCATGGACCTGGCTCACCACTGTTGGGGAACGTTGCATGGGAAAAATTATACGCACATGCAAGATCTATCCATGGAAATGCATAGCTATGAGAGGGGGAGAGAATCTACATACCCTTGTAGATCGTTAAGTGGAAGCATTTATCAACGCGGTTGATGCAGTCGTGCACCTTCACGATCCGTTCCGATCAAGCACCGAATGTACGGCACCTCCGCGTTCAGCACACGTTTAGCTCGATGACGTCCTCGCCTTCTTGATCGAGCAAGAGGGGGAGTAGTAGATGAGTTCCGGCAACACGACGGCGTGGTGATGGTGGTGGTGAACTAGAGGGAGGAGATTAGAACCATACTAGGCTTCTAATTATGAGGATTAGAGGCAGGTAGGGCTAGCTCTAATTAGTCAACTAGGACCAACTAGAGGAGGCTCAAAAACTTGTGTTCAAGGGGCTAGCCCTGCTCCTCTATTTATATGTTGAGCCCTGGGGTCGTAACTTGGGGAGAGGGCCTCCCCAAAGTCAGTTTGGCATGCAAGGAAGAGTCCTTCTCAGATTCCAACACCAGACGCCAGGGTCCCTGGCGTCTGGTCCCTGACCTCCGCAAACTTCCTTTTGCACCGACCCAAAGCCCCGTGGGCCTTACCCCTTGGCCCAACCATATCATTCTATATATCAATCTTTACATTCGGACCATTCCAGAGCTCCTCGTCATGTCCGTGATCTCATCCGGGACTCCGAACAACATTCGGTCACCAACATACATAATTCATATAATACTATATCGTCAATGAACGTTAAGCGTGCGGACCCTACGGGTTTGAGAATGATGCAGACATGACTGAGACATTTCTCCGGTCAATAACCAATAGCGGGACCTGGATGCCCATATTGGTTCCTACATATTCTACGAAGATCTTTATCGGTCAAACCTTTATGACAACATACGTAGTTCCCTTTGTCCGTCGGTATGTTACTTGCCCGAGATTCGATCGTCGGTATCTCCATACCTAGTCCAATCTCATTACTGGCAAGTCTCTTTACTCGTTTCGTAATACATCATCTTGCAACTAACTCCTTAGTCACTTTGCTTGCAAGCTTCTTGTGATACTATATTACCGAGAGGGCCCAGAGATACCTCTCCGTCATATGGAGTGACAAATCCCAATCTCGGTTCACGCCAACTTAACAGACACCTTCGAAGATACCTGTAGAGCACCTTTATGATCACCCAGTTATGTGTGACATTTGATAGCACACAAGGTATTCCTCCGGTATCCGGAAGTTGCATGATCTCATGGTCGAAGGAATATGTATTATTTGACATTAAGAAAGCAGTAGCAATAGACTGAATGATCATATGCTAAGCTAACATATGGGTCTTGTCCATCACATCATTCTCCTAATGATGTGATCCCATTATCAAATGACAACTCATGTCTATGGTCAGGAAACCTTAACCATCTTTTGATCAACGAGCTAGTCTAGTAGAGGCTTACTAGGGACTTGGTATTTGCTTATGTATTCACACATGTATTTAAGTTTCCAATCAATACAATTATAGCATGAATAATAAACCTTTATCATGATTAAGGAAATATAATAATAACAACTTTATTATTGCCTCTAGGGCATATTTCCAACAGGGACCCCGTGTTTCCTTTACTTTTTAATTTCGTTGTTGATGTTTTTTCTAAAATGCTAGTCAAAGGGTCTCAAGCAGGGCTCATTAGAGGGTTGTGCCCTGAATTAGTTAGGGGGTGTCATGTGTGTGTAGTATGCAGTTGACACTCTGTTCTTTTAAGAGAATGATAGTAGAGTTGCTTTAAATTTGAAATGGATCCTAACCTGATTCATGCAAATTTCCGTTATGAGAGTTAACTATCATAAGAGTGTGCCCATTAATACGGCAAATGAGGAGTTAGGAGTCTTTTTTAGAAATTTTTCAGTGTATAACAAGTGGTTTTCCCATCAAGTATTTGGGAATACCACTTCATTTTGATAAGCTGGGTAGAGAGGATCTACAAATCTTGATTGACAAAATCCTTGCTAGAATAGCTGGATGGAGGGGCAAGTTGCTTTCCTACCTAGGTAAAATAACTCTGATTAGATCCTGCCTAGCTAGTATTCCTTTATACTTGTTGTCCTTTTTTTTCCTTTCCCAAATGGGCTATTAATTTGATTAACTTGTTGGAACGTAGTAATTTCAAAAAAAATCCTACGCACACGCAAGATCATGGTGATGCATAGCAACGAGAGGGGAGAGTGTCGTCTACGTACCCTCGTAGACCATAAGCGGAAGCGTTATGACAACGCGGTTGATGTAGTCGTATGTCTTCACGATCGACCGATCCTCAGTACCGAACGTACGGCACCTCCGCGTTCAGCACACGTTCAGCTCGGTGACGTCCCGTGAACTCACGATCCAGTAGAGCTTCGGGGAAGAGCTTCGTCAGCATGACGGCGTGGTGACGGTGTTGATGAAGTTACCGACGCAGGGCTTTGCCTAAGCACCGCTACGATATGACCGAGGTGGATTATGGTGGAGGGGGCACCGCACACGGCTAAGAGAGATCAATGATCAACTTGTGTGTCCTGGGGTGCCCCCTGCCCCCGTATATAAAGGAGCAAGGGGGGAGGCCGGCCGGCCCTAGCAGGGCGCGCCAGGAGGAGGAGTCCTCCTCCTAGTGGGAGTAGGACTCCCCTTTCCTAGTCCCACTAGGAGGGGGAAGGAAGGAGTGGGAGAGGGAGAGGGGAAAGGCAAGGGGGGCGCCGCCGGGGGGGGGGGGGGGGGGGGCCCCCCCCCCCTTCCTTGTCCTATTCGGACTCAAGGGGAGGGGGCACGCAGCCTACCTTGGCCGGCCCCTCTCTCTCTCCACTAGGGCCCAACAAGGCCCATTAATCCCCGAGGGGTTCCGGTAATCCCTCCGGCACTCCGGTAAAATCCCGATTTCACCCGGAACCATTCCGATGTCCAAATATAGGCTTCCAATATATCGATCTTTACGTCTCGACCATTTCGAGACTCCTCGTCATGTCCATGATCATATCCGGGACTCCGAACTACCTTCGGTACATCAAAACACAAAAACTCATAATACCGATCGTCACAGAACTTTAAGCGTGCGGACCCTACGGGTTCGAGAACTATGTAGACATGACCGAGACACGTCTCCGGTCAATAACCAATAGCGGAACCTGGATGCTCATATTGGTTCCTACATATTCTACGAAGATCTTTATCGGCCAAACCGCATAACAGCATACGTTGTTCCCTTTGTCATCGGTATGTTACTTGCCCGAGATTCGATCGTCGGTATCTCAATACCTAGCTTCAATCTCATTACCGGCAAGTCTCTTTACTCGTTTCGTAGTGCATCATCCCGTAACTAACTCATTAGTCACATTGCTTGCAAGGCTTATAGTGATGTGCATTACCGAGAGGGCCCAGAGATACCTCTCCGACAATCGGAGTGACAAATCCTATTCTCGATCTATGCCAACTCAATGAACACCATCGGAGACACCTGTAGAGCACCTTTATAATCACCCAGTTACGTTGTGACGTTTGGTAGCACACAAAGTGTTCCTCCGGTATTCGGGAGTTGCATAATCTCATAGTCATAGGAACATGTATAAGTCATGGAGAAAGCAATAGCAGTAAACTAAACGATCAAGTGCTAAGCTAATGAAATGGGTCAAGTCAATCACATCATTCCCCTAATGATGTGATCCCGTTAATCAAATGACAACTCATGTCTATGGCTAGGAAACTCAACCAACTTTGATCAACGAGCTAGTCAAGTAGAGGCATACTAGTGACACTATGTTTGTCTATGTATTCACACATGTATTATGTTTCCGGTTAATACAATTCTAGCATGAGGGGGGGGGGGGGGGGGGGGGGGGGGGGGGGGGGGGGGGGGGGGGGGGGGGGGGGGGGGGGGGGGGGGGGGGGGGGGGGGGGGGGGGGGGGGGGGGGGGGGGGGGGGGGGGGGGGGGGGGGGGGGGGGGGGGGGGGGGGGGGGGGGGGGGGGGGGGGGGGGGGGGGGGGGGGGGGGGGGGGGGGGGGGGGGGGGGGGGGGGGGGGGGGGGGGGGGGGGGGGGGGGGGGGGGGGGGGGGGGGGGGGGGGGGGGGGGGGGGGGGGGGGGGGGGGGGGGGGGGGGGGGGGGGGGGGGGGGGGGGGGGGGGGGGGGGGGGGGGGGGGGGGGGGGGGGGGGGGGGGGGGGGGGGGGGGGGGGGGGGGGGGGGGGGGGGGGGGGGGGGGGGGGGGGGGGGGGGGGGGGGGGGGGGGGGGGGGGGGGGGGGGGGGGGGGGGGGGGGGGGGGGGGGGGGGGGGGGGGGGGGGGGGGGGGGGGGGGGGGGGGGGGGGGGGGGGGGGGGGGGGGGGGGGGGGGGGGGGGGGGGGGGGGGGGGGGGGGGGGGGGGGGGGGGGGGGGGGGGGGGGGGGGGGGGGGGGGGGGGGGGGGGGGGGGGGGGGGGGGGGGGGGGGGGGGGGGGGGGGGGGGGGGGGGGGGGGGGGGGGGGGGGGGGGGGGGGGGGGGGGGGGGGGGGGGGGGGGGGGGGGGGGGGGGGGGGGGGGGGGGGGGGGGGGGGGGGGGGGGGGGGGGGGGGGGGGGGGGGGGGGGGGGGGGGGGGGGGGGGGGGGGGGGGGGGGGGGGGGGGGGGGGGGGGGGGGGGGGGGGGGGGGGGGGGGGGGGGGGGGGGGGGGGGGGGGGGGGGGGGGGGGGGGGGGGGGGGGGGGGGGGGGGGGGGGGGGGGGGGGGGGGGGGGGGGGGGGGGGGGGGGGGGGGGGGGGGGGGGGGGGGGGGGGGGGGGGGGGGGGGGGGGGGGGGGGGGGGGGGGGGGGGGGGGGGGGGGGGGGGGGGGGGGGGGGGGGGGGGGGGGGGGGGGGGGGGGGGGGGGGGGGGGGGGGGGGGGGGGGGGGGGGGGGGGGGGGGGGGGGGGGGGGGGGGGGGGGGGGGGGGGGGGGGGGGGGGGGGGGGGGGGGGGGGGGGGGGGGGGGGGGGGGGGGGGGGGGGGGGGGGGGGGGGGGGGGGGGGGGGGGGGGGGGGGGGGGGGGGGGGGGGGGGGGGGGGGGGGGGGGGGGGGGGGGGGGGGGGGGGGGGGGGGGGGGGGGGGGGGGGGGGGGGGGGGGGGGGGGGGGGGGGGGGGGGGGGGGGGGGGGGGGGGGGGGGGGGGGGGGGGGGGGGGGGGGGGGGGGGGGGGGGGGGGGGGGGGGGGGGGGGGGGGGGGGGGGGGGGGGGGGGGGGGGGGGGGGGGGGGGGGGGGGGGGGGGGGGGGGGGGGGGGGGGGGGGGGGGGGGGGGGGGGGGGGGGGGGGGGGGGGGGGGGGGGGGGGGGGGGGGGGGGGGGGGGGGGGGGGGGGGGGGGGGGGGGGGGGGGGGGGGGGGGGGGGGGGGGGGGGGGGGGGGGGGGGGGGGGGGGGGGGGGGGGGGGGGGGGGGGGGGGGGGGGGGGGGGGGGGGGGGGGGGGGGGGGGGGGGGGGGGGGGGGGGGGGGGGGGGGGGGGGGGGGGGGGGGGGGGGGGGGGGGGGGGGGGGGGGGGGGGGGGGGGGGGGGGGGGGGGGGGGGGGGGGGGGGGGGGGGGGGGGGGGGGGGGGGGGGGGGGGGGGGGGGGGGGGGGGGGGGGGGGGGGGGGGGGGGGGGGGGGGGGGGGGGGGGGGGGGGGGGGGGGGGGGGGGGGGGGGGGGGGGGGGGGGGGGGGGGGGGGGGGGGGGGGGGGGGGGGGGGGGGGGGGGGGGGGGGGGGGGGGGGGGGGGGGGGGGGGGGGGGGGGGGGGGGGGGGGGGGGGGGGGGGGGGGGGGGGGGGGGGGGGGGGGGGGGGGGGGGGGGGGGGGGGGGGGGGGGGGGGGGGGGGGGGGGGGGGGGGGGGGGGGGGGGGGGGGGGGGGGGGGGGGGGGGGGGGGGGGGGGGGGGGGGGGGGGGGGGGGGGGGGGGGGGGGGGGGGGGGGGGGGGGGGGGGGGGGGGGGGGGGGGGGGGGGGGGGGGGGGGGGGGGGGGGGGGGGGGGGGGGGGGGGGGGGGGGGGGGGGGGGGGGGGGGGGGGGGGGGGGGGGGGGGGGGGGGGGGGGGGGGGGGGGGGGGGGGGGGGGGGGGGGGGGGGGGGGGGGGGGGGGGGGGGGGGGGGGGGGGGGGGGGGGGGGGGGGGGGGGGGGGGGGGGGGGGGGGGGGGGGGGGGGGGGGGGGGGGGGGGGGGGGGGGGGGGGGGGGGGGGGGGGGGGGGGGGGGGGGGGGGGGGGGGGGGGGGGGGGGGGGGGGGGGGGGGGGGGGGGGGGGGGGGGGGGGGGGGGGGGGGGGGGGGGGGGGGGGGGGGGGGGGGGGGGGGGGGGGGGGGGGGGGGGGGGGGGGGGGGGGGGGGGGGGGGGGGGGGGGGGGGGGGGGGGGGGGGGGGGGGGGGGGGGGGGGGGGGGGGGGGGGGGGGGGGGGGGGGGGGGGGGGGGGGGGGGGGGGGGGGGGGGGGGGGGGGGGGGGGGGGGGGGGGGGGGGGGGGGGGGGGGGGGGGGGGGAATTCCAAATTCTGGTTTATAGAACGCAGCTCATTGTCTTTTCCGTTTGCTGACTTTCATCTCACAAATCCAACTCAAATTTGACAACGCCAGTAAAAACAGCCTCAAAATCAAACCAGTGAACAGTTTCAAGAGTTTGGTTATATTAAAGATTTTAGCCAAAAGGCAGGCTAAATATTAAAGTCGAGACCCTAGGAGTAAGTGGGTCAGAAAAATATACAGCTCACTGGATAAAAAATGATAAATATTGCATCATTAAGTCACACAATAAAACGAATGATATTTTTCATCCACCAAAAGTGGGAAACCCCAGTGACACATTGCAGTCCATCATTTCATACACGAGCACGAAGAACAAGCAGAGTATCTACTAAAACGAACGACAAACAAAATAAAGCTAATAAAGCCGCAAAGCTAACACAGAAAACATGTTTGGAAAATAAAATCTGCACAAGTCTAACACCTAAGTTGGTGAGCATGCAACAGCTGCTCATATTCAGGAAATGTTTCTGCAATTCTCTCAATTAGGTCATCTGGCAAAACCTGCGCTTGGAGGAGCGCAGTATGTTTCTGAATCAGTGAAAGAACCACTTGTTGTATGTCCATTTCGTCCAGGGAACCTGCATTAGCCCCAGAAACAAATGTTCACAAAACAACCTTTTGAGGTTAATATCAGAAGAAAAACTATTTTGCGGTAAATATCAGATAAATAAAATAGTTCCAGAAGTTTACCCAGTTCAATGTCTTGGGTTTCTTCATCTATGTCTCCTTCCTCAACAACCTCGATTGACTCGCCAGCAGCAGCAGCATATCTTGCAAGGAATTCCTCTTCCGTCTCTTCTCGCACATCATCATCCTCCGAATCCTGATTGCATGTTCACGATCTTCAAGCAATGTGTTTAAGCTTGAGAATATAGAAAACACGGTTCTATGGTACATTACCTCATCATCGTCATCAGTGTCTTCCTCGTCATCATCGTCATCTAGATCTTCTGCTCCATCACCATCATCATCGTCCCCGTCCTCTTGAACGTCCTTGAGATGAATGCAGGACTCCATCAATGATATATAGCAGTCTTGCAACACCTTGGTGCCACCCATGGAAAGGGCCAGCAGTCGCTCAATCACAGTTGCTAATGTTAATACTGCATGGTGATTGCAAGCAGTAATAAGATGACACATCTTTCTTAGTCAAGAAAGCAAACATCAACAAGACTCAAACTGTAATGATCAATAGATATATAGTTACTTACTGGCCAGTTTGATCTCAGATTCAGACGAGAGCCCAGGAGTAAACGAGCTACTTGAGACTTGTGCCAGTGCAGATGCCCATGCTGTATAACCATTGCCATCATCCTTGCATAAAACTTGCTGAATAGCATCTGGATAGCAAATGTAGCATGAAGAAATGGCCAAGAGTAGTGGCTTCCATATCCCAGCAGGGCTGTCAGATACACCCTTGAAATAGGAAAATGTTGCTTCCCCAAAGGTTACAGCAAGAGTCATTCTAGTATCTTCTGCTCCCAAGGAAAAATCTGGAGCATGCAATAGTGTATGGATGCATGAGCATGCCCTCCATGTTGCAGAGGGGTAGGCTGCAATGGCCCTGGTCACAAAACTAGAAACCCGACTAATGACTGAACTTTGTGATCCATTTGCAGATTGGGAAGGAAGCATCTTCAGAAAGAAACCAGAGGAGTCAAATTTTTGATGGAAACTGACAGCTTCTTTGATTGCGTTGAAAACTCCTTGATCCTCCTCCTCCTCCCATGAGTCCCAGTATGCAATGATGTCTGCCCATATAACTACTAGCTCAAAGACCTTCATGTGTGTGATTTCTTCCATAGAAGTAATAGACCTCAGGATGAATTCAAGCAACACGGAAGCATCATTTACACATGAAGGTGGTGGCAGTGCAGAATCTAAAGTCGGCTCCTGAAATGAACGTCAACAAACAGTCAGACAGATTTTATTGCACAGCCACCTACAGACATCAGTAGATAGCGAACTTGACTTCCACTTTGCCAACATACCATCTGTTCAACTGGCAACAGCCAAGCTTTTTGTAATACGGTTGAAAAAGTTTGAGCGATAGCAGTCTGGCCTAATTGCCACGCACTCTTCTCATGTTCCTTGTTTTCATCTGGTGCAGAGCTATCCCAAGCTTGAACCATAGCTACCAGTGCAGCAAAACCCTGTTCGACAACCTACAACAATACATACATGTAAACCAGTTAGGGCTATTAGGATTTTCCCACTAGGAATTAGTTAATGAGGGATACTAGAGACAAAGCAGTGGGTTAAAAGAACAGACGTCCATAGCAACATGCAAACATGTATTTCCTTCAGAAAAAATCTATCAGTAGTTCCACACCAGGTTTATAATCTTTGTTATATGTTACATTGTATCGAGAAATAAGGCCACTGAGTGGACTTAGGTTCTAATTCTTGAGCCTCACCCACAAGTATGTGAAAATGATAGTAGTGAGTACTATTGTGCCTGTATTGTCTGCAGAAAGCATGAAAGTATTGACCATGGAAATCTGAGAAATGAATAAAGCAATATTACCTGAGGCCATGGATCTGGTACAGGGGGCAGTAGATTTGTGATAGTATTGGCAATGTTAGACACAGTGCCAGGAATGTGAGCCGCAACTTTCTCTTGGCCAGCATCGACTATTGTTCCCAGAAGCTGAAACAAAAGAGCAGACTCGTTTTCATCTTCAGCACTTATCCTTTTCACGACAACTTGCAAAAGGGCAACCCAGTCAGGCGGAGCATAACCATTCTACAAAAAGGCAGACAAAAATATGTCAGTGGCATATTTACAGGCGACAAGCAGATTCCATTGACAATACCATGTCAACTCTTACCTGGGGGGGGGGGGGGGGGGGGGGGGGGGGGGGGGGGGGGGGGGGGGGGGGGGGGGGGGGGGGGGGGGGGGGGGGGGGGGGGGGGGGGGGGGGGGGGGGGGGGGGGGGGGGGGGGGGGGGGGGGGGGGGGGGGGGGGGGGGGGGGGGGGGGGGGGGGGGGGGGGGGGGGGGGGGGGGGGGGGGGGGGGGGGGGGGGGGGGGGGGGGGGGGGGGGGGGGGGGGGGGGGGGGGGGGGGGGGGGGGGGGGGGGGGGGGGGGGGGGGGGGGGGGGGGGGGGGGGGGGGGGGGGGGGGGGGGGGGGGGGGGGGGGGGGGGGGGGGGGGGGGGGGGGGGGGGGGGGGGGGGGGGGGGGGGGGGGGGGGGGGGGGGGGGGGGGGGGGGGGGGGGGGGGGGGGGGGGGGGGGGGGGGGGGGGGGGGGGGGGGGGGGGGGGGGGGGGGGGGGGGGGGGGGGGGGGGGGGGGGGGGGGGGGGGGGGGGGGGGGGGGGGGGGGGGGGGGGGGGGGGGGGGGGGGGGGGGGGGGGGGGGGGGGGGGGGGGGGGGGGGGGGGGGGGGGGGGGGGGGGGGGGGGGGGGGGGGGGGGGGGGGGGGGGGGGGGGGGGGGGGGGGGGGGGGGGGGGGGGGGGGGGGGGGGGGGGGGGGGGGGGGGGGGGGGGGGGGGGGGGGGGGGGGGGGGGGGGGGGGGGGGGGGGGGGGGGGGGGGGGGGGGGGGGGGGGGGGGGGGGGGGGGGGGGGGGGGGGGGGGGGGGGGGGGGGGGGGGGGGGGGGGGGGGGGGGGGGGGGGGGGGGGGGGGGGGGGGGGGGGGGGGGGGGGGGGGGGGGGGGGGGGGGGGGGGGGGGGGGGGGGGGGGGGGGGGGGGGGGGGGGGGGGGGGGGGGGGGGGGGGGGGGGGGGGGGGGGGGGGGGGGGGGGGGGGGGGGGGGGGGGGGGGGGGGGGGGGGGGGGGGGGGGGGGGGGGGGGGGGGGGGGGGGGGGGGGGGGGGGGGGGGGGGGGGGGGGGGGGGGGGGGGGGGGGGGGGGGGGGGGGGGGGGGGGGGGGGGGGGGGGGGGGGGGGGGGGGGGGGGGGGGGGGGGGGGGGGGGCAAGGGCGTCATATACTAACTAAAAGATAATCTTCTTAAACGATATTGGCAAGGGAATCCAAGGTGTAGCTTCTGTAACCATGATGAATCTATTCGAAATCTGTTTTTCAATTGTCATTTTGCTAGAGCCGTGTGGCGTAGCATCCAACCATCACCTCCTCGAGGCGTTGCTAATATGTTTAATAATTGGTTGAGGGGGCTCTCAAAAGGATTGCCAGATATGGTACTACTTGGAGTAGGTGCTCTTGATCACTATGGCTTAGTCGTAGTGATATTGTTTCTAATAAAAAGGAACATTAACTCTCATGTGCAAATTATGTGCATATGTACAAGCTGGCTCCGTTCCTGGTCCATTCTTCAGTAACAGAAAAACCAAGAGTTTCTGATAGTGGCATGCACACAGTTGCAGAAGGTGGTCAGTGACCCGTTCTCCCAGCAGCGGCCTAATCTCCGTACTGTGGCATCTTGAGCCTTCCAGCCGCATTATGATTGTGTTGTTTCTATGTTATCTCTAGCAACTTATACTTTTACCAGGTTTGTTCCCCTGCGTGTGCTTGTGCATGTTTCGCTGTATGCGTTTATGATGCAGAGGCCAGAGGCCCAACTCTATTGTTCTTGTATCACCTAGATACATGGCAAAGAATTAATAAAATTTTCTATTTCCCGAAAAAAGGGAAGAAAATTACAACCTTTGAGAGGGCTAGAACACCAAGTAAATTGATGGCACTTTTCCTAGCAGTAAATAAATCCTCAGCCCACCCTGAAATGTCATCCTGCCAAAAATAAATCAGTCAGACAACATGAACACAAGAGATAAACAAGTATTGTAGAATCATGTATTTACAAGTTCAGAGGGAAGATTCTTCCGCATATACTCGTCGGTATCCTCCTCCCAGTCAGCTATATCCTAAGTAACATATAAAGTTGGGTCAAAATAAGTACATATTGGAAAGATGTTATTTATCAACAAAAAGGTAGGGAGCTAACCTTTTCATTTAATGCTAATGCTGGAAAAATTGCTGAATCCATAAGTGAAGAAAAATGGGGTGAAACAAGACGCCATCCCTGCAACCAAGAGAACACATGGCCATCAAGTTCAAACATTTCTGTTCCGACAATGCAGTCAAATTACTTGGTGTACACTTACAGGGCCTGTCTCCAATACACGGGAAATTACGTCAAATGTTAACGAAAAAATCCGGTCCGAGAGAGAATTGAGTTTCTGCAATCATTTATTCATTTGTCATTCGGAATCTTATCAAATACAATAATGATAATGATAACAATGCCCATCACACCATTCAATAATCTAGAAAATGTTACAGGCTCATAATACTTGGTCTTCAGCACTATAGAACTTACACTTAAATGAATGCTTTGTTTTGATATTCTGATTACGCAGTTGACAATATGTGGCATCTGGCTGAGAACAATGAAGAGTAAGCATTCTGGAAAATATACTAGAAAAGAACAACAGCAGAGACAAATGTACATACTTATCAGCATGTTTCCTGTGACGAGTAACAAGTGTGCAAAATATAATAAGACATCTTTTTGCAATCTTGAGCCTTGATGTAGCTGAATCTTCAGGAGGACTGTTGAAATCCAATGAATCCAGTACACGGAACATGTCTTTGCAAAGGGAAGGCAGGATCTGCTTCACCCCAGATGGCATGTATGACCTCACCTGCAGGAGTACCATAATTAGTCACACATTATAGGAAGTTAACAGCCAATCAACCAAGCATGCCAAAAAGAAGTCTATCACAGCACTATGACAATGTAAATATACAGGGCAAGCACAGCACTGGGAAGCAAAAGAATGGACTAGGTATGCACAGCATTCTCATATTGCCTAAACAAAAAAGAAAATATTGTTTTGAGCTTTGTTCAACAAATATACGCTATTTAGTATTCAGCCTACCCTTTCAATTCATATGTTTTCAGTATGTGATATTTATACTGTTAATACATCACAAAGAGGAAACAGAAACAGGACTTACAGTGAAATACATGCACTTGCATGTGATAAGTAGGAGCTGCTCATATTCCAGCTTATTCCCATCGTGCGATAGTAGAACCTGTTGCACACACCATAAAATGGTCAACAAAGATCAGGGGGGGGGGCAACTCCGCCTATGTCTTCTAGGCATAGCCGGTCCCAAGCCCGGGTAAAGGAGGAGGGTTGTGATAGGCTTGGCGAGCCAACGTAAAAACTAGCCAGTCCCATGGGTATGAAACCCATTTGAGCGAGAGTAGTACTAGGATGGGTGACCTCCTGGGAAGTCCTCGTGAAAGGGTTTCATATCTAAGGGTTGTGATAGGCTTGGCGAGCCAACGTAAAAACTAGCCAGTCCTTTGGGTATGAAACCCATTTGGGCGAGAGTAGTACTAGGATGGGTGACCTCCTGGGAAGTCCTCGTGAAAGGGTTTCATATCTAGCCTACCCCAATTTGTTTGGGACAAAAGGCTTAGTAAGTAAGTAAAGATCGGGGGGGCATATAATCTTTGGAGAACATCAGAGTGCATTAGCAAAGGACCTTGTCAGCAAAGTGGTGGAATGTCACTTGCAGTGGTGCAAGAATCTCAGCTGCGATTTGCTCCAACTGCTCTGGAACAGGCTCCTTTACAACTTT
This sequence comes from Thinopyrum obtusiflorum, assembly GCA_036873465.1. Lineage (NCBI taxonomy): Eukaryota > Viridiplantae > Streptophyta > Magnoliopsida > Poales > Poaceae > Thinopyrum > Thinopyrum obtusiflorum. Next base: position 27,363 of record JAAAWM010010467.1, on the reverse strand, counting down.
CGGGTTCAAGAAATACTGTAAAATAAACACGGTTAGGTAAGAAACATTGGTTTCATTAATATATATGTTTTATTGACAGGTGTTAAATCATTATCAAATAAACTAACTAAAGAGATCCAAATGGGGCACAACTCTCAAGTAGAAATCGATACATCATACAGGCACGCTGATGATGAAGTACAGAAATTGATTCAGGAAGTCATGAAAGTAAAGTATTCTCTAGTGGGTTGAACTGTCAAACAATGGCTGCGCATTTTGAACAGGGAATCCCAGAGAAAATAAGTTCCTAAAAGAAACAAACAACAGAGGGCAGTTAACTTTCTGTTTTACTCCATCCATTCCACAATATAAGACATTTTTGCAAGCTAAAACAGCTTACAAAAGCATCTTAGATTATGAGACAGAGGGAGTAGTTCTTTATACAGATAAGGTAGGCAGAATAATTCTGAAACAGGAAAGTTCCTATTATTTAGAATGCAGGGGCAAAATGCTCTGAAGCCAGAGTAAGTGTGCATTCTGAGAAATGCAGAGGGTAAGAAGTTGGATTTCAGAAACATGTCGGACAAGTGCAAAGCACATGTAAATATGTAGCGCTCGTCCTTGGAAATTGACATATACCTGAAAGGGGCGAACGATGGCCTGGAGTACCGTGAGAGCATTCATGGTTTTCCACTCAGGATGCTGGCCTGGACTAATTGCATCGCTGCTCTGGATCACCAGCTTCAACTGAGGCACAAGTTGAGGCCACGAATTCTCCTTGACAAAATCTTTCACCACGACTTGGCCAAACTGCCAGTAACAAACGGTAGCAACATAAGCAATTAAGAAACAACCTTATGGATGATGCAGCATGTGATATTTTGAGATACAGGGCACATCTGCGCATACAACTTCAATCAGCACTCGAAGAATTGCAGGTTCCACTCGAAGCAGAGCCTGCGCGAGCTGGTCGCGAAACTCCCTGTAGAGATCGGACGACGAGAGCCCCCCTTCCATGTTGCGCCGGACGAAATTCTTCAAGTAAGTCGCCGCAGCTATTCTTGTCCCTTGATCACCATCCCCTACAACCGCAATTCGACTAATCCGATTACAGCCATCAAACTGACTTCACAGTTAAAAGCACGCTTGTTGCATCACCAGAAGGACGGGCGCGCAACAATAATTCCTCAAAGAAAGAGAAAGATTTGTCACTGCGTCAAGCGCCTTGAAATGAAGCGCCGCGACGCTGCCGCTGAATTCCCCAGCAGCAAAGAGCCATGGGCTACCGCAAATTCGCGCGCAACAAAGCCTGCACGAGGGCACGGGATCTACTGGAGTGGTATGAGGCAGGGTACCTGCGGGGACGGCGAGGAGGGCGATGGGGAAGCGGGGGTCGCCGGCCGCGGAGATCCGGTCGAGGCCGGCAGTGGCGGCGTCCACGGACGCTTTGTCGGCGCTGAGGGTGGCGGTGAGGAGCCGCCGGAGCTCATCGCCAGCTGCGGCGGCGGGGTAGGCGGCGTCGACCTCCATTGAGCACAGTACACCCTAGGAAGTCCTTTGCCTCTTCCCGCCTTTTGACCAAGAGAAACGAGAGGGGGATGGAATATATGGCGGGAAAAGTTGCATTCCGCGGAGTACACAGGATCACTCTCTTTTTTTTTTCTATTGAGGAACAAGTTGCATTCCGGCTAAGCATCACCTATGGTCCTATGTGGTCTTAGCACGACGACTTCCCCAACTGTCTACTATAACAAGTTGTGCCGACTCCGGCAAGGGAGGGACGATGACGGCGGCTCGCCTTCGGCTCGCTTCAGTCTTTGTAATCAGAATCATGATGTAATTTCATTATTTCTGTTGTTTGTTGTACTGATATGATTGAAGATGAATAGATCGAAAGTTTTCTGTAAATAAAATTGCCAATGATTACACAATTGTGTGCTCAACGAACCCATGGTATTTTTTAAAATTACTTACGAATTGGGTGAAATCTTCATTTTACTTGATTTTGAGTTGAAAGGTTTTCAAGGTGAATTTAATGTTGTTGCCTCTTAATGGGAGCTAATATATCTCGCGTCGTGCGACAAATAGGTGGTGCTTAGCCGGCCAAATTTTTTTGAACATCGGTACAGACACAAGCGCTTATATACACGCGCATACATTCACCCCTATGAACGTACACACGCACACCTTACCCCTATGAGCACCTCCGAAAGACTGAGCAGGCATATCATTTTGAGATTTACGAAGTCACCGTAGACACCTCGTCATCGACGGAAACGTCTCCTCCCACTGAATACACATCGTCGGAAATCCTGAAATAAATCCAAGAATAAATGCGAGCATCAGAATTTAAACTCTGTGGGCTGGGGATACCACAGTCCCTCCAACCATCCAACCACAGGTTGGTTTGCGCTTGGCCGGCCAATTGGTAGTGAAAGAAAAATGCAAACCGAATTGCTGGGAGGTTAGCCGCTTGAGTTAATTAGCTCATGTGTTTAAGACTACCTACAATGAAGAGTAACTTATACTAGCAACATACATATGTGAATATTCATTTATGAGTTCATACCATCTACACCAAGTAAAGAAAAAAATTATAAAAAATACAATTAAAATTCAAAAAAATCCAATTTTTTTGCATGGTAGATAATTTGGTGCGTGAGATGCACTCCAAATTTCAGGTCATTTGGACACACGAGTAGCTCTCAGCAAAAAAAGACAAATTGGATCGGAACAGTACATAAACAGTAAACTTTTTTACAGACCTGACATTTGTCTTTTTTGCCGAGAGGTACTCAGATGTTCAAATGATTTGAAATTTGGAGCGCAGCTCACGCACCAAATTATGTACCATGCAAAGAACATCGGCATTTTTTATTTCTTTTGTATTTTTTATGAATTTTTTCTTCAGCACGGGTGCAGTGAGCCTAGGCACAAATCGTTGCTCCCCATGCATATTAGTACTCTATATTACTACCTCTATAGTGAAAAATAACATGTGTGTGGTGTCATGCGACACTTCATTTATTAGCTTGTAGACTCAATTTGTCTTGGTATATGTGATGTTTTTTTTACGCTTTGGTATATGTGATGTTACTCATAGTATGAGGCCTCCTCCAATGCATGGGTGCTTAGATGAGGTGCTAAGCACATTAAAGACTTTAGCAACTAAAGCCCCCAATGCATAGGTGCTTAACTCGTTGTAGCTAAGCTCCCTTCACTTAATGATTTAGCAACTAAACTCCTATGTGCATTGATGGACTTCTATCATTCAATTGTTTTGCCGGGTCACCACACTCATCTCTCTCCTCTTAATTAACTTGCCACAACAGTCTTTTCTCTTACATGACAGCCTTAGCACTTGTATAAGGTGGATCACTGGGAAGGGTCTGAGCAACTAGCTATGTTACTCAAATCATCTCTCTCCTCATTAAATCATTGACACATAAGAAAATTTGCTGAGTTAGACCTTATGTTACTCCTGAAGTTACTCCCATTATGGGCAGTCTAATAGGCATCGTTAAACCCTTAAGAACAGTAAACAGCAGCATCACTAGATTTAAAACAATTTTTGAAATTAAAAAATATGAATTTTTCTTTTAAAGTGAGTATTTTTAAAAAAAAAATGATAACATTTTTCACATATGTGAAAAAAAAATGTACTCTAACCATTTTTGAATCTATGAATAATTTGTAAAAATGCCAAGATTTAATGAAATTCTGAAAAACTGAAAATGCTAAAATAAACTTAAAATCCAGACTTTTTTTTGAACTATGATTTTTTTGAAAATGTAAACATCTTTTGAAACATTAATATTTTTTAAACTTTTGAAGAAAAATATAAAATGTGAACAATTTTTGAAAACATGGAGATTTTTCAAAAACGGGAACATTATTTGGAACTCCTATCAAAATTTGAAAACATGAACATTTTTTGAATCCATGAACAATTTTTAAAAACAAGAATATTTTCTGGAATATGAATAGAAAATTGCGGGCATTTTTTAATCTCTAAACATGAATACAAATTCTTTTTCTTAAACTGTGAACAAAATTTTTTAAATCGTGAACATTTTCTGAAATTCCTGAACTTTTTCTAAAATTGTGAACAATTTTTTGAAAATGAGAATATTTTTTGAAATTCTAAACAATTGAATTTTTCAAAAAAGTTTGAAAAGAAAAGTAAACTTGAAAAATAAAAAATAAAGCTTTTAAAAGAAATAGAAAAAAGAAAAATGTAATGATAAACATAAAAGGAAAAGCAAGGAAAGGAAAGAAAAGAAAATGGGCCAGCCCAGTCGAAGGCGCCCTTGTGCGGAGCCCCGACAGTTTGCCTCCACGTGCGGCTAATAGGGCTTCCCCTCTTAATTGTCCCAAATTTTGTAATCATCAAGTTTTGTGGGCGTTGTAAAAACCAGGTCATGACAACTAATGCTCCAAAATTGTTTCAGAAAAAACTAATGCTCCAAAACTCTATTTTATTTTTACTAGTAAATGCATACGTGTAATGCACGTTGATATCACGCGACACTAATTGCATGTTGATATTAGGCAAAAAATCAACTGCACATTAATATTAGGTAGGATATCATTTATGTGTTAATTACGTGGATAGTCTAGATTAGGTATGTTATTGATTGCACGTTAAACATGTTGAGCGCTCGTCATTTGAGCAATATAGGTCGTTGGATTGACATTGTTTGATGATTGAGATTTGTTGGATCTGCCCTTTTGGGTCTTTTATATTAGTATAGATACAGATTACAGACCCCTCGCTAGTTGTCGCACTACTTTAATGTGCGAATAGTCCAACCTAGAGAAGTGGATAGCCAGGCCGAACCCAAGAGGTCCAAGATGGAATGCGCAGACACTTCCAATTCATCTAGCCTCGGATCAAGCGGCCCCATGCAGAAAAGGGGAAGCATCCGGATTGCCCAATTACTAGATGCCTCTTGGCGCCAATAATAGAGCGTGTCTGGGCAGTCAGAGCTGACAAACCTGAACAATCGAGATGTACAATAAACTACACAAAATGGCTAAATATATAAGATTTTGTGGCTCTTGGCTTTGTTTTCTTTTGTGTGTAAAGAATATGCATATCCATTTGATCAAGACTCTTCACTGAACATACCCCGCCTTAATAGAGTGAGATGCGTAAAACTCAAATAAGGAAATAAAGAGGCTATTCTAAACCTCCAGGGGTCCTCATTGTGATCTATTCATTTGCGGGGGGTGAGGGGCGTCGATGCCTCGACAACCATCGCACGAGGTGCTAAAACCTAATAATGTACTTAACGAAAGCATCAATCCCTATAATTATGTGTCAGTATCCTCTGCTTCGTACCTGGTGACTGCAGCAGTGGCCTTTGGTCTTCGGGAAGGCAACGACAAGACAATGCGCGACGCGGCGACATCGAAGGTATCATTTGGGATCAGGGGCGGTCTAATGGCGACGACATGACTAGACTGGATATGGCGGCGGCGAGAAGGTCTGGGTGACCTCCGGGAGCTCGATTCGGTGCACTTCTTCACAACCAAATGTGCAAGATGGGTGTGGCGGTGTTCGACTTTTCCAAAGGAGGACTCGGCGAGGGATGTCGAGGGGGTCGCTTGATGACCATGTTGGAAATATGCCCTAGAGGAAATAATTATAGAGTTTGTATTATATGTTATGACTGCTATGATCCTAGAATATGTGATTCAGTGGAAAACTCATATGCACGTGTGGAATGCTAAACGGTAAAATAAAAGGTTCCTAGTCTTGCCTATCGGACTAGCTCAACTGTTGTTGGTGATCACGTTTTCCGGATCTTAGGATATTGTTAAGTGTAACGATGATCCTAAAACAACATTGAGATTATGACATTAGAAGAACGATCATATTAAACTGACCTAGTCTTGTTTGTTATGAATTGAGTTAACATCGTCTACATTCAATTGTAATAGCATGGAGTGTTAACATGTGATATTGCTCCTTATACCATGAGAGTATCGCGGTCACTTCTTACCATATGGTGGGCTTTGGGGTTGCTCAAATGTCACGTGTAACACCGTGATCATAACGATAACTTACGGGTTCATCGGAAAGTTTGACAAGTGGCTGGATAGCTCGAGAGTAAGATTTTCTCCTCCGACGATGGAAAGATATTCTTAGGTCCCTTTCAGTGTGACAACATTGATCATCGTCTGTCCAGACACACGTGACTTCGTCACGGGGATGCTGGAACACAATAACGAGAAAGAAGGACAAAACTGGTAACAAGGATTTCGGTATAATGAGCATGGTGGTGACTCGGGAGGATACCAATACATCCCGGGTTTTGTGAAGTATCGTGAAGCAAAGGGGAAAACACATGATAACCAAAGGTTCCCTCGAATATCACTCGTGTACTCATAGGGACCGATGCGTACGTCCACAGTCCCACTGCCGGTCATTGAATGAACGGGTTCGTTCATGTCTATGAGTTATCGAACCTACGGGGTCATAAGCTTAAGGAAATCACGATCCGCTTAGTGTTAGTAGGATGAGAGTCGGGAGAATATATTTTTGGAATTATTTCATGAATATTTGAAATAGTTCCGAGAGGATTCGGAAGGGTTTCGGGGTCACCGGAAGGGTTTCGGTGAATATCGGGTAATACCGGGTATTATCGACATACTATATATATAGGTGGAAAATGTTTTCGGAGATGTTAAAATACTTATAAAATGGTCTATAGGCATTTAGAACATTTTATATTTAATTTAAATACTAATGGGTCTTAAAAGGCAAAGAGGTGGAGAGAGTTATGGGCCACATAGACCCATAAGGAAAGTGCCCTCCCTCCTTGGGGGGGGGGGGGGAATTGGACTAGGGGAGGAGTACAACTCCTCCCCCATGGCCGGCACCCCAAGGGGGACTTTCCCTCTTGGTGGCTGCCCTCTCCTCCTCCTCCAACCTATATATACTAGGGGTTTTTGCTCAATGGTTCATACAAGTTTTGGAGCCTCCTCTAGTTCTTCTACTTCTAGTTGGTCCTAGGGGGGGGGGGGGGGGGGGGGGGGGGGGGGGGGGGGGGGGGGGGGATTGGACTAGGGGAGGAGTTGAGTCCAACTCCTCCCCCATGGCCGGCGCCCCAAGGAGGGACTTTCCCCCTTGGTGGTTTCCCTCTCCTCCTCCTCCAACACACACACACACACACACACACACACACACACACACACACACACACACACATATATATATATATACACACACACTAGGGTTTTTTGCTATATGGTTCATACAAGTTTTGGAGCCTCCTCTAGTTCTTCAAGTTCTAGTTTTAGTTGGTCCTAGTTGACTACTTAGAGCTAGGCTAATCCTCTTGTCCTCATAATTAGAAGCCCAATGTGGTCCTAATCTCCTCCCTCTAATTCTTCGGCGATGATTATCTTTGGACGGCGAAGCGCTGCCGGATCGTGAAGGTTGCACGCTTGCAACCAAGTAGAGAGGTCGTGCTTTCGGTCTTTGGTTTGAGGGATAGTTCGTGGGATGTATGAGGGACTCCAAGTATGATCTACACCGACATGTTCTTCTTTCGCTGCAACTCGGTGATGGTAACGATTGTGATCCCAACTTGTTATGCATCTTCATATTGATCTTGGGTGATCGTAGGTGCGATTTTTTTGTTTTCTACTACGTCCCAATAGTGGCATCATGAGCGATTTTTATGAGTAGATGCAGGTTGCGATCTAGATCACATGTGATTGTGAGGGTTGATGTTCTTGCTATGCTTCCCTCGAGTGTTGCTTTGGTTCAGTTCATCAACGGCATGGTGTCGCTTCTTACAAGGTTCTAACAATCGATCGGCTCTGGTTGTCGACGATATGCTAACAGTTCCTTGGGCTTCACCATAGTTGAGAATAGTGAACCATCGCATATACAAGAGGGTGCTGAAGATGAATGATCTTCTAGGGGGTTACACGCATTTGACGAAGTTTAATGTGGGGATAGAGATTTTAATTAAGTCTATTGTTTCACACACCCTGAAACTTAATCTAGCATCAAGAATCATTACCTTAATTATGGATGTAGGTGGCTAGTGTTACTTGTTAAAACTGGTTAACCACGTAACTAAAATTTTGCTAAAACCGATTAGAGGGCGTCTAACATGGTTTTGCAGGGTATGCATATGATGTGGTATAGCCTTCATCATGATAATGAGTTTATGTATGAGATGGTTATATGTTGTAATATTAAGTGGCCCGCGTGTCATGGCATGATGGCTGGAGTCACGATATTGCCACGTTAATGTAAATATCGTAGAGATAGTCCACATGTTATAGGTGATGATGGAAAACTGTACACGAAGGACCCTGACGAGGAGAAGGTGTACTAGGCGCGGGACAAGGAGCTATAATTTCGTGCCGCACCGGAATTTCTGAATTTGGTGCCACAACAAAGTTTTCTGAAATTATCGCCATGGCAACATTTTTGAAACATTGCCACGACAACGAAATATTGGCCTTCACGACGCTTCAACTTAGGATTGAAGATGATCATGAAGATTCCCAACGGCCAGGGCTATACCATATCATGCTTTTATGAACTACCTGAGAAGTTTATCCCTTTGTTGTTTGCACCCTTTGATTGCGCAATAGTCAATTATTAGGGTTATCACTCACAATAAATATCAAGTAAAAGGTGCTCTTCCTAGTGCTGCAACCGTCTACGACATTCTAGCATGTTGAAGTTTGTCATGTCCACATGAGTTCAAATGATATGAGGGATGTAAGACAAAGGTGGTCAGACCATATGTGCAGATAGCACTCGGTTACCAAGTTCTAGCAGAATCGTTCTGAGCTCGGAGCACAAAGCATCAAAAGATGAACAAGAGTCATATGCTGGTATGATCGGTAATAGTTTGCCCACCCATCGAAATTCTCGTCATCAACGATGTTCACATCATTGATCGAGAACTAGATTTGGATCTTGAGTCACTCACTTTCAATTATGAGAGATATTGATTTGAGTGGGAGTGCACTTTTATTTAAACAACTTAGTGCAAGATTTAATTATGAAAATGTCTAGACATATTGTGTCTATCATTGTAGATCAATGGCTCTCAATATGTTCAACTTAGCCCCTGTGTTAGACAAAGAAAAGTTGGCTGCTAATGGTGGAAACTATGCGGATTGGATCCGGAACCTAAGATTTGTTCTCAGGAGTGCTAAGGAGTATGTGCTGGATCAGCCCCTAGGTTGCAACTTATGATTTAGTCCAGAAGAAGTTGCTGCTTATGCTGCTCGTAGTGATGACTATGATTCAATCCAATGCCTCATGTTAACTTGCATGGATCCTGAACTACATAAGCGTTTTTTGAACGTTCCACTACTCAGTTCATAATTGTGTCACTTGAAGTTCTGTACAAGAAACAGGCAAGGACCAAACATTTTGAATTAACCAAGGCCTTGATTGAATGCAAGATGAAAGATGGTTCCTCAATGAGTGAGCATATAGTAAAGCTTGTTGGCTATGTTGATAGACTGGCTTCTCTGGAATTTGGAATTTCGCCAACACTCGGTATAGATATTGTGCTTGCTTCACTCCCCCATCTTACGATGGCTTTATCATGAATTACAACATGAATGGGATGGAGAAAAGTGCAAACGAGTTGTTTCTATGCTTAGAACTGCGGAAGCTGGAATGTAGAAAAATAAGACAGTGTTGATTGTCAACAAGACCACCAGTTTCAAGAAGAAGGGCAAGTCCAAGAAGAAGAAATCTACCGAAGCCGGTAAGACCCAGTCTTAGAAGAAGAACAAGGGGCGGAGCCTCTAAAGAGACTGAATGTTTCTACTACAAACATAAGGGACACTGGAAGCATAACTGCAAGAAGTATTTGGCGGATAAGAAGAACGATTCTTCCAGCAAAGGTATAATCTTTATAAAAAGTTAATGTTATTCTACTTGTAAATTTATGTATGTCACGAGTATTTGATACTAATCGGTTGCTCCTGTTTCGCAAATCGATACAGGGACTACAACAAACTCACAAGGAGAGAAGAAATGAAGTCGTGATACAAGTCAAGAATGGTGATTGGGTCGCTACTCAGAGACTGTCAAAATCATGTCTTTAGTTTATCTTCAAGATTTATCTTAGAACTAAAATAATAGTTATTTTGCTTCAGACTTATGTAATGCATTATCTTATGGATTATGCGATGGATATTTTTATAAGTTTCAAACAATAGTTGTTCAGATTATTATGAGAATATGGTTCTGATTAAACCTCTATTTTGTGATTGTTTATTCATGATGAATCTTGAAGTCTATAATATTAAAGCTAAGCGTCTTGAGAAGACTAATGAAACCACTTGTGTGTATGACACTACATAGTTAGATCAGATAATTGATCTTCATATAGATGAAGCATAAAAATCTTTTATTTGAATTAATTGAATACATTGTGATGTATGATGTTCGATGAATATAACAGGGCGTGGTAGAAAAATTATATTCTTCTTCCATGAAGAAATATATCTAAGTCATAAGTTTAGCAAGCAATTGAATAATTGTGGAATTATTATTACCGACCTGTTTAAAAATTGGGGGTTGATAAATAAAACAACATTGTCTTTACTAAATAGATGCACCATCTAAGAGTGTGATAAAACTATAAAGAGTTATAGAATATTTTAGACTATTGGTTGATTGTAGGTTTTTTATTTCTCACACAAAATTCTAAGGACAAAAGTGTTTGTCAAAAGAATAAATATTATCAAGAAAAGACTTACTCATTAAAAGAATACGTGGGAGGATGATACAGCTTATTGAGATTATTGAATCTCTGGCTTAAGTTAAAACAAGACTAAACCAGAAATGCTATGGAATATTTTTGTTTGAAAAATTAAGCGATGGAATCTACTACATAGGGTGTAGAAGCTTCAGTAAAGACTGTAACAAAATACAAAGGCCAGGAAAGATTACTGAATCTACTGAATATTTTATCTTGGATGAATATGAAACCTGTGCACTACAAGGAAGCAGTGATGGCGCCCAACTAAGATAGGTATTACTCAAACCATTTAAAATCCAAAGCGAAGACCATATGCAAGGAACAAGTTTTGAACTTGGAGAAACCTTCATAAATGTATAAATGGATCTTCGAGCATTCATGGATAATGATCCTGAAAGGAAAATTTTACAAAAGAGTTTTGTAGGATTGGAAGAATTGATCTTGTCAAATCTTCTTATTAGTAGCAATACTAACAGGTATAAATGGATTACAATGGTGAATGTTGTATATTGATATATGCTACTTGTGAGCTGCATTGGGATTTCCTCGAAGAGGAGAGGATGATGCAGTATAGTAGAGATAAGTATTTCCCTCAGTTAAGAACCAAGGTTATCAATCCAGTAGGAGAACCACGCAACACCTCGTGAACAATACTTACACACAAAATAACAAATACTTGCACCCAACGCAAACAAGGGGCTGTCAAACCCTTGGCGGTTAATTGCAAGGATCAAATCTCGTAGTGATATATAGATAGAAAAAGGGTAAATAATTTGCAGTAAGGTATTTTTGGATTTTAATATATGACAAGGATAGACCCCGGGGCCATAGTTTTCACTAGAGGCTTCTCTCTCGAACAAAAAGCATACGGTGGGTAAACAAATTACTGTTGGGCAATTGATAGAAAAGCGCATAGTTATGATGATATCTAAGGCAATGATCATGTATATAGGCATCATGTCCGAGACAAGTAGACTGACTCCTACCTATATCTACTACTATTACTCCAAACATCGACCGCGATCCAGCATGCATCTAGAGTATTAAGTTCATAAAGAACAGAGTAATGCCTTAAGCAAGATGACATGATGTAGACAAAGTAAACTCAATCAATATAAATAAACCCCATCATTTTCTCCTTAATGGCAACCATAAAAATACGTGTCTTGTCCCTTTCTGTCACTAGGATATAGAGCACCGCACGATTGAACCCATCAGAAAGCACCTATCCCATTGCAAGATAAATCAATCTAGTTAGCCAAACCAAACGGATAGATCAGAGAGAACTACAAAGCTATAAAAATCATGCATAAAAGAGTTCAGAGAAGACTCAAATAATATGCATGGATAATCTGATCACAAACCCATAATTCATCGGATCCCAACAAACACACCACAAAAGAAGATCACATCGAATAGTTCTCCAAGAACATCAAGGAGAACATTGTATTAAAGATCAAAGAGAGAGAAGAAGCCATCTAGCTACTAGCTATGGACCCATAGGTCTGTGCTAAACTACTCGCACATCATTGGAAGGGCAACAAGGTTGATGTAGAAGCCCTCCATGGCCGATTCCCCCTCCGGCAGAGTACCGAAAAAGGCCTCTAGATGGGATTTCGCAAGAACAGAGGCTTGTGGCGGCGAAAAAAGTATTTTGGGTGGCTCCCTGTTGGTTTCCCGATTTTAGAGAATTTATAGAGGCAAAATTAGGCCAGCCGGAGAAACAAGGGGCCCACAAGGTACCTGGGCGCGCCTAGGTGCCTTGTGACCCACTCCTTTGCCTTATGGTCTCCTCCTGAAGCTTCCAGGGTCTCTTATGTCTAGAAAAAATTGACAAAAAGTTTCATGGCATTTGGACTTCGTTTGGTACTGATTTCCTGGAAAACCAAAAACAGGCAAAAAAACAGCAACTGGCACTTGGCACTAAGTTAATAGGTTAGTACCAAAAAATGATATATAATTGCATATAAAACATCCAAGATTGATACTATAATAGCATGGAATAATAAAAAAATAGATACGTTGGAGACGTATCAAGCATCCCCAGGCTTAATTCATGCTCGTCCTCGAGTAGGTAAATAATAAAAACAGAATTTTTGATGTGGAATGCTACCTAACATGTTCATCATGTAATCTTTCTTTTATGGCATGAATATTTAGATCCGAATGATTAAAAGCAATAGTCTATAATTTGACATAAACACATCTATACTCAGGCATACCAACAAACAATCATGCCTTTCAAAATATCAATGCTAAAGAACGCTATCCCTACAAAATCATATAGCCTTGCCATGCTCCATCTTCTTAACACGAAGTATAAATTATGAACTACCCCCGGTGTCAGCCAAGCAATTGGTTCATACTTTTTAACGCGCTTCAGCTTTTTCAACCCCCACGCTACAAGCCATGGATATAACACTATGGGTGGAATAAAATATGTTGGTAGAGATTAATATGGTGAAGACAAAAAGGAGAAAGTCTCACATCGACGTGGCTAATCAACAGGCTATGATGATGCCCATCAATTGATGTCAATGCAAGTAGTAGGGATTGGCATGCAACGGATGCACTAAGAGCAAGTGTATGAAAGCTCAAAAAGAAAACTAAGTGGGTGTGCATCCAACTTGCTTGCTCATGAAGACCATGGGCATTTGAGGAAGCCCATCATTGGAATATATAAGCCAAGTTCTATAATGAAAAATTCCCACTAGTTATATGAAAGTGACTACACAGGAGACTTTCTATATGAAAAACATGATGATACTTTGAAGCACAAGTGTGGAAAAAGATAGTAACATTGCCCCTTCTATCTTTTCTCTCATTTTTTTTGTTGGGCTCTTTTTGGCATCTCTTTTTTGGCTCTTTTTGGCCTCTTTTTTGATTTACTCACTGGGACAATGCTCTAATAATGAATAAAGATTATCATCACACTTCTAATTACTTAGAGCTTAAAATTACAACTCAATACTAGAACAAAATATGACTCTGTAGGAATGCCTCTGGCGGTGTACCAGGATGTGCAATTGATGATCTAGCGTAACATGTATAAAAAATGATGAACGGTGGTTGAGCCACAAATACTATGTCGGCTATATGACCATGCAAAGTAATATGACAATGATGATGTGTGTCATAAAAAGGGAATGGTGGAAGTTACATGTGTCAGATTTCGGGTTCCAGCAAAACCCTTAAGGTTCGAACACTGGGGTGCGCGCGAAGATCTCCCCCTACCTAATCACGCCCTCACCCTCACCGCGATCTCTAAGGCTAAACTCGACGAACTCGCAACACAAGGGACACAAGATTTATACTGGTTCGGGCCACCGTTGTGGTGTAATACCCTACTCCAGTGTGGTGGTGGTGGATTGCCTCGTGGGCTGGTGATGAACAGTACAGGGGAAGAACAGCCTCCTGAGGAGAGGTGTTCTTGTGCTTGGCGAACTTGTGTGGGTGAGGATTGCTCAAGATGAGTTCAAGATCGGTTCCCGATCGGTCCCCTTCTACTGTGGTGGCTAGTCCTATTTATAGAGGCCTTGGTCCTCTTCCCAAATATTGAGCGGGAAGGGATGCCACAACGGCCAGTTTGAAGGGGGGGGGGGGGGGGGGGGGGGGGGGGGGGGGGGGGGGGGGGGGGGGGGGGGGGGGGGGGGGGGGGGGGGACCAGAGCGGAAGTTGAAGTCATCTCGCACCGATATGGAAACCTTTGCCTGATGCCTCGGTACTCCTCGCCTGCGCTTACCTCCTTAGCACCAAAGAGGAAACGAGGACGCTGCGATCGCTGGCGCCCGCCTGGCGCCCGCCTGGCCTTGATCGTCATGGCTTGCGTCACGGGAAACCTCGCGAGGTACCCCTTGCCTTGATCTCTCCGCCCCTCGCGAGCCAGCCTGGTGAGGCCGCTCCCGAGGAGGTCTTGGGTCATCCGCCTCGCGAGGGTCTTGAGTGTTGGTTGGTGAAGATGGGCCGTACGGGGCCGCTGGGAGAGCCACGCCGCGGGCCGTAGGCAGGCAAGTCTGGGGACCCCCGTTCCCAGAACACCGGCAGTAGCCCCCGGGCCCAAGGCGCGCTCGGACTTGGCTTTGAGGCGAAGCCAAAGGGCAAGTGCGGAGCGTCACGGGCCCCAACAGCCTGCGGCCTTGGTCGACGCGTGGCGGTTGATTGGACGTGGGCGTCTCCGCTTCCCCACGCTGCCTCGACAACTGCCCGACTTGACGAGTCCCTGCTGCATGCAAAAAGGGTTATCATTACCTGCGAACGTGGAGGTCGATGGTTGGCCTCCCTTGGGCTATAAATGAGGAGGGGGGCGGAGCCCCCGTCGCCCATCTCTTCCTGTTCCACTCGCTTCTCCTACCTTGCTCCATTACCAGTAGCGACACCAATGGCGCCTATTCGGAGGTTTTCGGCCGCAGAGAAAGGAAAAACTCCCCGCGACGAGCCCGGGCCGCTTCCACCAAATAAGAGGCCGGTCCACCGCCGCGACGTTGTCGTGAGGTCAGAGGTGACGAGGCCTTGGTACGAGCGACCTCCTCCAGGGTACCCGCTGCCTCTGTACGTCCACGCTGAGGGCTCCAGAGGAAGAGGCGGCGAGCGCCGCCGCCCGCGCCGGGGCCGCGGTCGCCGTGCCGCAGTGACGCGCGCTGTCGCCCCAGGAGTCCACGCCGCGGACTCCTTGCACGAGCTGGTGCTATGGGCGGCGATGCCCCCGCGCACTTGGATCCGCTTCCCCCAGTTCTTCTCCACCGAGGGGCCCTTCCCCCCCCCCCCCCCCCCCCCCCCCCCCCCCCCCCCCCCCCCCCCCCCCCCCCCCCCCCCCCCCCCCCCCCCCCCCCCCCCCCCCCCCCCCCCCCCCCCCCCCCCCCCCCCCCCCCCCCCCCCCCCCCCCCCCCCCCCCCCCCCCCCCCCCCCCCCCCCCCCCCCCCCCCCCCCCCCCCCCCCCCCCCCCCCCCCCCCCCCCCCCCCCCCCCCCCCCCCCCCCCCCCCCCCCCCCCCCCCCCCCCCCCCCCCCCCCCCCCCCCCCCCCCCCCCCCCCCCCCCCCCCCCCCCCCCCCCCCCCCCCCCCCCCCCCCCCCCCCCCCCCCCCCCCCCCCCCCCCCCCCCCCCCCCCCCCCCCCCCCCCCCCCCCCCCCCCCCCCCCCCCCCCCCCCCCCCCCCCCCCCCCCCCCCCCCCCCCCCCCCCCCCCCCCCCCCCCCCCCCCCCCCCCCCCCCCCCCCCCCCCCCCCCCCCCCCCCCCCCCCCCCCCCCCCCCCCCCCCCCCCCCCCCCCCCCCCCCCCCCCCCCCCCCCCCCCCCCCCCCCCCCCCCCCCCCCCCCCCCCCCCCCCCCCCCCCCCCCCCCCCCCCCCCCCCCCCCCCCCCCCCCCCCCCCCCCCCCCCCCCCCCCCCCCCCCCCCCCCCCCCCCCCCCCCCCCCCCCCCCCCCCCCCCCCCCCCCCCCCCCCCCCCCCCCCCCCCCCCCCCCCCCCCCCCCCCCCCCCCCCCCCCCCCCCCCCCCCCCCCCCCCCCCCCCCCCCCCCCCCCCCCCCCCCCCCCCCCCCCCCCCCCCCCCCCCCCCCCCCCCCCCCCCCCCCCCCCCCCCCCCCCCCCCCCCCCCCCCCCCCCCCCCCCCCCCCCCCCCCCCCCCCCCCCCCCCCCCCCCCCCCCCCCCCCCCCCCCCCCCCCCCCCCCCCCCCCCCCCCCCCCCCCCCCCCCCCCCCCCCCCCCCCCCCCCCCCCCCCCCCCCCCCCCCCCCCCCCCCCCCCCCCCCCCCCCCCCCCCCCCCCCCCCCCCCCCCCCCCCCCCCCCCCCCCCCCCCCCCCCCCCCCCCCCCCCCCCCCCCCCCCCCCCCCCCCCCCCCCCCCCCCAGTTCGCCATGACTTTCTCATCGCCGTTGGCCGCCTCGATGCTCAGCTCGTAGAGCTGTAGGAACTCCGCGGGATCGGTGGTGCCGTCATAGCGAGGAGGCAGGTCTGGCTTGATCTTGCCCGGTAATGTGACGCTACATAGCTCGGGGGTGAAGGCGCGGCAGCCCGCGGTGGCCACCGAGACCCTTTGCTGATGTGGAGCCTGCCCTTGATGTCCGCGCACCGCCACCGCATGCGGCGCACGGTCTTGTCATAGTGGTGCGGGGAGCACGGGAACGTTCTCTCGTGGCCGAGGGATTTCTTGGCAGCTTCTTTCCTCTTGCGCGGGTGCCGGACGCGGTGGGTCGCGCCGAGGGGCCGCGCGCCTTGGCGCCAGGACGCCGTCTTGGGGCAGAGGTGGTGGAGGCGCTCCGTGGGCCACGTCGCCCGCAGCTGGCGGAGGGCGAGGCAGCGAGAGAGATGGCACGGGAGAGCCCCCTGCGGCGCTGACGAGCTCGGCGATGCGGTCGAGCCAGTCCTCGTAGAGGTCGTCGACGGGGCGGTAGCGCAGGAGCTCGCGTGCCATGAGCAGCGTGGCCTGCGCGTCCGTGGGAGCGCGACGAGCGTGAGACGACGAACCAGCCGGGGCCAGCGACGGGGTGGCGGTGTGGCCGTCCCGCCGCACCGAGGGGTGTAGCGAGGATGCTTGCTGCTCGTTCCCCGCCGGGCCGGTGGCGGCGTTGGCGGCAGGCGACGGAGAATGATGGGGAGGCCCGCCGATAGGAGCCGTCTGAGCGACGCGGGCGGCGAGGGCGGCCCTGCGCTCAGCGCGGGCTCGACGGGCGTCCGACATGGAGGCGATGAAGCAATGGGACGCGGATCGGTGGAAGGAAAACTCCGGCGCACCCCTACCTGGCACGCCAAATGTCGGATTTCGGGTTTCGGCAAAACCCTTAAGGTTCGAACACTGGGGTGCGCGCGAAGATCTCCCCCTACCTAATCACGCCCTCAGCCTCACCGCGATCTCTAAGGCTAAACTCGACGAACCCACAACACAAGAGACACAAGATTTATACTGGTTCGGGCCACCATTGTGGTGTAATACCCTACTCCAGTGTGGTGGTGGTGGATTGCCTCGTGGGCTGATGATGAACAGTACAAGGGAAGAACAGCCTCCTGAGGAGAGGTGTTCTTGTGCTCGATGGACTTGTGCGGATGAGGATGATCTGAATCAGTTGCCTCCTACTGTGGTGGCTAGTCCTATTTATACAGGCCTTGGTCCTCTTCCCAAATATTGAGCGGGAAGGGAGCCAACAACGGCTAATTTGAAGGGGGACAGCTAGTACAAGCTATCCTGACAAAAGTAGTCTTCGCCTGCCAAAGGCTCTGGTGGTGACGTCGTCTTGGGCTCCATGGTGACCTCCGTCCTGCCGTCCTGCTGGTCTTGGTCTCGTTGCACCGAAATGGAAACCTTTGCCTGATGCCTCGGTACTCCTCGCCTGCGCTTGCCTCCTTAGCACCAAAGAGGAAACGAGGACGCTGCGATCGCTGGTGCCCACCTGGCCTTGATCGTCATGGCTTGCGTCACGGGAAACCTCGCGAGGTACCCCTTGCCTTGATCTCTCCGCCCCTCGCAAGCCAGCCTGGTGAGACCGCTCCCGAGGAGGCCCTGTGTCATCCGTCTCGCGAGGCTTGGCCCCTCGCGAGGGTCTTGAGTGTTGGTTGGTGAAGATGAGCCGTACGGGGCCGCTAGTAGAGCCACGCCGTGGGCCGCAGGCAGGCAAGTCTGGGGACCCCCGTTCCCAGAACGCCGACAGATATTTCATCTCTCTAATCTCATGTTGAACAATCTGATCCTCATATTTGGTGGACTCACTCACCTCACCTCTCTTATCACTCTCATTATGTGGAATTTTGGGAAGTGGACACTCTTCCTCACATCTGGTGGAGTCACTCAACTCACCTCTCCTATCATTCTCAATATGTGGATTTTTGGAAATGGACACTCTTCCTCGCCTTTGATGGAGTCACTCAACTCACCCCTCTTAGCACTCTAAATGTGTGGAATTTTTGTAATTGCACACTCTTCCTTGCATTGGTGGAGTCACTCAACTCACCTCTCTTATCACTCTTAATATGTGGGTTTCTGGAAAGTGTACACTCTTCCTCACATTTGGTAGAGTCACTTAACTCGCTTTTTTTGTTACTCTCAAGTTGTGGGTTTTTGGGTTGTGTACGCTCTCGCTCATATTTGGTGGAGCCACTCAACTCTCCTTTCTTGTCACTCTCGAGATGTGGGATTTTGGGCTGGGCACGCTTTTGCTCACATGGGTGTGGTAAAATTTTGTCCTCCACAGGCCGAAAAGGATTCATGGAAACATGAGTGGATCCATCAAACTTGTCATCATGGTAAAAAACTCCTTGTGGCTAGCAACATACCCATGGGAGTTATGCTTGGTGAAGTCTCCACAGCCTCGTACAACTCCCATGACCGGGGCACCAGTTGCAGGGGCATCAACAACCCATCCACGACCACCATGGGGGTCATGGTTGTTGTGGCGTCGTCGGTTGTCGGTGGTCGGCGAGGTAGCAGGGCTATGTTGGTGTTGATCCCCATTACCCGCGATAGGAAGACGGCCTCCAAACATCCTTCGCAAAGCTGCAATTATACTTTCTTCAATCATATCACCCAGTGCAGCTCGAGTCTTTAGGAACTCTTCTTTCATAATATTTCCTCCATGTACACTTTAGTTGGAGCCTGACACGTTAATATTGGGGAAGAAAGTGGACAAAAAAAATATTGCTTACCCAAATTCTAATGATTCCTTAGCGACTGTGCAGTGGTAGAAACTCGGGAGTGGACGGGCGAATGAAAGGGAAGAAGCTGACGGTTTTTGGGTGGATCTTGGTGGGGTAAAATGAAGAGGGCTAGTGCTGAGATCCAATCGGTGCAACCCAAATGAACAAGAAAAAATTGTAGATCCTTGCACAACATTTGAGCTGCAACACTTGCCACTACAACTTCTGAAATTTGTCACCAAACTAAATATGATTGCACACTTACTCAACACTTTCTCTTCCTTATTTTGCTTTTTTTTGCTCTTTTTTTTGCAATACAATAGATCCAACAACAAGACTCAAAGGAAAACAGCAACAACTTTGGATAGAACTTTGTGCAAACACAAAGAGGAAAGCAAACAACCAGATCTCAGCAAACAAAGGCTCGGATTATTTTGTGCATTTTTGGCTTTGGACTCTAGGACGGGGAAAACCAAACTAAAAAAGGATAGATCTGGCTACAATGATACAGATCCTACTGTGTAAACCTTGCTCTGAATACTAGATGATGCGACACCTTCTTTAGAGAAGAGGGTGTACAAGGGGAGGTCCGATCTTCACGGCGTAGGATCGATAATGGAAGGGGGTAACTAGATGCAGGCAGTCGAAAAAGGAAAATAAGAAATTATGACCCGACGAGGAGGAAGCTCACCGAAGCCTGCAATCCGAACATTCGCCGATCCACAACCTGCAATACTACCCCACACAAGCATGTTCAAGTCGTGGAGCACGGGATAGGTGCAATCCGCAAGGGAAACCACAAACTCTAATCCACACAACAAGATCCAGTCGTGGAGCACGAACTAGGAGCAATTGCTCAAGGAATCACGAGAATAAGGATAACAATAGCTCTCCAATCTCAGGAGGAGTCCATGTCTTTGGTCTTTAATAGAAATGGCAAAAGTCCCCCAACGAAGGGAAGAGCTAGCCTATTTATAATAGGGACACCCCCCTGGATAGGTGTGAAACCAAACTACCTTCGGGAACCTGCTTAGGTCTGAAAGAGAACCAACTTTTGTTTGACTAAATGGCTTCGAGACTTAATGAGGTTGCTTCTGGAAATCTCTCATTGGAGGTGGTTGGTGGTTCCTGACCAAACATTGTTTACTGGAGTCAAACAATGTTTCCTTCAGCAGCAAATTCGAGTTCTGGAAACCTTTCACAAGTTGGGATATCCAAACTCGTGCAAAACACTGTTTCGTCAGAATTGGAACAATGTTTCTTCAGCACACAACTTATTTCTTCATGAACTCCTAACTTTGTTTGTTCGCCATAAAACATTGTTTTGCACAGAATGAAATATGTTTGTCCTTCTTCGATATTGCACCTGAGTTCAACCAACAACAAAGGAGATGAAACTGCAGCCATGTGTTCCAGGTTATAGTATGAACTTAAGTTAGTGTTCACCTGGCAATGTATTTGTTTGACACAAATTATTATGATTTCTCCATTGATGACCGAGGATGTATAAATGGTTGTCATGTTCTCATCAATGCGTTACTCCGTTCTTTATGAACTTAATACTCTCGATGCATGCTGGAAAGTGGTCGGTGTGTGGAGTAATAGTAGTAGATGTAGGAAGGAGTCGATCTAGTTGTCTCGGACATGATGCCTATATACATGATCATTGCCTTGGATATCGTCATAACTCTGCGCTTTTCTATCAATTCCCAACAGTAATTTGTTAACCCACCACGCTTTTTGTTCGAGAGAGAAGCCTAGTGAAAACTATGGCCCCTGGGTCTATCTTTCTCATATATTAAAATCCAAAAATACCTTGCTGCAAATTATTTACTGTTATTTTATTTTGTGTGTTTGTCTATCTATCTATCACTACGAGATTTGATCCTTGCAATTAACCGCCAACGGATTGACAACCCCTTGTTTGCGTTGGGTGCAAGTATTTGTTATTTTGTGTGTAGGTACTGTTCACGAGGTGTTGCGTGGTTCTCCTACTGGATTGATAACATTGGTTCTTAACCGAGGGAATTACTTATCTCTATTGTACTGCATCATCCTCTCCTCTTCGAGGAAATCCCAACACAACTCACAAGCAGCAGGAAGAATTTCTTGCGCCATTGCCCGGGAGACATCACCAAAACCTATCAAGTACCATCGCAATAACTTTCATCTCCTTGCATTTACTTTCATTTGTCTTTTGCCTCTCGTTTTCATCTCCCCCGCTTCTAAAACAATTTTACAAAAACACAAAAATATTTTCCGTTTGCCTTTTTGCTTGTTAGCTCGTTTGCTTGCTTTTATTGCCTTCATGTCAACACACAAAAAATAGAAAAGAAAAATGAAAAGTAAAGACATATGGATCCTCATCCACTTGCTAATCTTTTCAAAATATCCAATTATGATGAACCAATTTCTAGTGAGTTGAGTGCACTAGATTATCTTTATGAAGTTTTGCTTAAAGATCATGAATCTGAAAATTGTGATGAACTGTTAGAAGAAGTTTATAAGGTGATTCATGATAGCTCCTTAAATAAAAAGCATGATTGCAATGATGTTATTATAAATTCTATTAATGTCAGGTGTGCTAATGATATGCAAAGCTACAAGCTTGGGAATGATAAATTTGTTATGTCCAATACTTGTTGCAATGATCATGATTCGGGTAATAATGCTTCTTATGATCTTGAAAATTTATTTAAGCCTCATGATGAATATGTTATTGATAATAATGTTTGCAATAATATTGAAAGTGGGTTTGGAACAGTGTCAAATTTAGGTAAAAAGAAACCCACATATTTGGAGAGTGTTCAACCTTATGAAATTTTTGATAAAAGTGGATTTGGAGAGGTCATGACTTTAGTTGATGTTAATCCCACTATATTGGAAGATTATAAAACTTTTATGCATGTGGTGTTGAGGAACGTACCATGCAATTTCAAAAAAATTCCTATGATCATGCAAGATCTATCAAGGAGATGCATAGCAACGAGACGGGGAGAGTGTGTCCACGTACCCTCGTAGACCGAAAGCGGAAGCGTTAGGTTAACGCGGTTGATGTAGTTGAACGTCTTCACGATCCAACCGATCCATGTACCGAACGTACGGCACCTCCGTGTCCAGCACACGTTCAGCTCGATGACGTCCCTCGAACTCTTGATCCAGTAGAGGGTCGAGGGAGAGTTCCGTCAGCACGAGGGCGTGGCGACGGTGATGGTGATGTGATCCGCGCAGGGCTTCGCCTAAGCACTATGACGCTATGAACGGAGGAGTAAATTGTGGAGGGGGGCACCGCACACGGCTAAGAGAATAACTATTGTACCTTTGCGGTGCCCCCTCCCCATGTATATAAAGGAGGGGAGGAGGAGGTGGCCGGCCCTAGGGGTGGCGATCCATGGGGGGAGTCCTACTAGTACTCCACTCCTAGTAGGATTCGCCCCCCCCCTTCCTTCCAACTGAGAGGGGAAAGGGGAAAGAGGGGATAGGGAGAAGGAAACAGGGGTCGCGCCCCCCACCCCTTGTCCAATTCGGATTGGGCTTGGGGGGGCGCGCGCCACCTCCCGTGGCTGCCTCCTCCTCTCCACTATGGCCCATGAGGCCCATTAACTTTCCCGGGGGGTTTCGATAGCCTCCCGGTACTCCGATAAATCCCCGAACCTCTTCGGAACCATTCCGGTGTCCGTATACAACCTTCCAATATATGAATCTTTACCTCTCAACCATTTCGAGACTCCTCGTCATGTCCGTGATCTCATCCGGGACTCCGAACAAACTTCGGTCACCAAAACACGAAACTCATAATACAAATCGTCATCGAACATTAAGCGTGCAGACCCTACGGGTTCGAGAACTATGTAGACATGACCGAGACACATCTCTGGTCAATAACCAATAGCGGAACATGGATGCTCATATTGGTTCCTACATATTCTACGAAGATCTTTATCGGTCAAACCGCATAACAACATACGTTATTCCCTTCGTCATCGGTATGTTACTTGCCCGAGATTCGATCGTCGGTATCATCATACCTAGTTCAATCTCATTATCGGCAAGTCTCTTTACTCGTTCTGTAATGCATCATCCCGCAACTAACTCATTAGTCACATTGCTTGCAAGGCTTATAGTGATGTGCATTATCGAGAGGGCCCAGAGATACCTCTCCGATACTCGGAGTGACAAATCCTAATCTCGATCTATGCCAACTCAACAAACACCTTTGGAGACACCTGTAGAGAAACTTTATAATCACTGAGTTACGTTGTGACGTTTAATAGCACACAAGGTGTTCCTCCGGTATTCGGGAGTTGCATAATCTCATAGTCAGAGGAATATGTATAAGTTATGAAGAAAGCAATAGCAATAAAACTAAACGATCATAATGCTAAGCTAACGGATGGGTCTTGTCCATCACATCATTCTATAATGATGTGATCCCGTTCATCAAATGACAACACATGTCTATGGTCAGGAAACATAACCATCTTTGATTAATGAGCTAGTCAAGTAGAGGCATACTAGGGACACTCTGTTTTGTCTATGTATTCACGCATGTACTAATTTTCTGGTTAATACAATTCTAGCATGAATAATAAACATTTATCATGATATAAGGAAATATAAATAACAACTTTATTATTGCCTCTAGGGCATATTTCCTTCAGTCTCCCACTTGCACTAGAGTCAATAATCTAGATTACATAGTAATGATTCTAACACCCATGGAGTCTCGATGCTGATCATGTTTTGCTCGTGGAAGAGGCTTAGTCAACGGGTCTGCAACATTCAGATCTGTATGTATTTTGAAAATCTCTATGTGTCCCTCCTTGACTTGATCGTGGATGGAATTGAAGCGTTTCTTGATGTGTTTGGTTCTCTTGTGAAATATGGATTCCTTCACCAAGGCAATTGATCCAGTATTGTCACAAAAGATTTTCATTGGACCCGATGCACTAGGTATTACACCTAGATCAGACATGAACTCCTTCATCCAGACTCCTTCATTTGCTGGTTCTGAGGCAGCTATGTACTCCGCTTCACACGTAGATCCCGCCACGACGCTCTGCTTGGAACTGCACCAACTGACAGCTCCACCATTCAATATAAATACGTATCCGGTTTGCGACTTAGAGTCATCCGGATCAGTGTCAAAGCTTGCATCGATGTAACCATTTACGATATACTCTCGATGCATGCTGGAAAGTGGTCGGTGTGTGGAGTAATAGTAGTAGATGTAGGAAGGAGTCGATCTAGTTGTCTCGGGGGGGGGGGGGGGGGGGGGGGGGGGGGGGGGGGGGGGGGGGGGTCAATATAAATACGTATCCGGTTTGCGACTTAGAGTCATCCGGATCAGTGTCAAAGCTTGCATCGATGTAACCATTTACGATAAGCTCTTTGTCACCTCCATAAACGAGAAACATATCCTTAGTCCTTTTTAGGTATTTCAATATGTTCTTGACCGCTGTCCAGTGATCCACTCCTGGATTACTTTGGTACCTCCCTGCTAAACTTATAGCAAGGCACACATCAGGTTTGGTACACAGCATTGCATACATGATAGAACCTATGGCTGAGGCA
The DNA here is from genome assembly GCA_036873465.1 of Thinopyrum obtusiflorum. Taxonomy (NCBI): domain Eukaryota; kingdom Viridiplantae; phylum Streptophyta; class Magnoliopsida; order Poales; family Poaceae; genus Thinopyrum; species Thinopyrum obtusiflorum. The sequence continues at coordinate 2,434 of JAAAWM010010467.1, read as the reverse complement.
TAGGGAATGACTTTCATTTTCTCTCTATCTTCTGCAGTGGTCGGGCATTGAGTCTGACTCAACTTCACACCTTGTAGCACAGGCAAGAAACCTTTCTTTGACTGATCCATTTTGAACTTCTTCAAAACTTTATCAAGGTATGAGCTTTGTGAAAGTCCAATTAAGTGTCTTGATCTATCTCTATAGATCTTGATGCCCAATATATAAGCAGCTTCATCGAGGTCTTTCATTGAAAAATTCTTATTCAAGTATCCTTTTATGCTATCCAGAAATTCTGTATTATTTCCAATCAACAATATGTCATCCACATATAATATTAGAAATGCTGCAGAGCTCCCACTCACTTTCTTGTAAATACAGGCTTCTCCAAAAGTCTGTATAAAACCATATGCTTTGATCACACTATCAAAGCATATATTCCAACTCCGAGATGCTTGCACCAGTCCATAAATGGATCGCTGGAGCTTGCACACTTTGTTAGCACCTTTAGGATCGACAAAACCTTCTAGTTGCATCATATACAACTCTTCTTTAGATATCCATTAAGGAATGCAGTTTTGACATCCATTTGCCAAATTTCATAATCATAAAATGCGGCAATTGCTAACATGATTCGGACAGACTTAAGCATCGCTACGGGTGAGAAGGTCTCATCGTAGTCAACTCCTTGAACTTGTCGAAAACCTTTTGCAACAAGTCAAGCTTTGTAGATAGTAATATTACCGTCAGCATCAGTCTTCTTCTTGAAGATCCATTTATTCTCTATGGCTTGCCGATCATCGGGCAAGTCAACCAAAGTCCACACTTTGTTCTCATACGTGGATCCCATCTCAGATTTCATGGCCTCAAGCCATTTCGCGGAATCTGGGCTCATCATCGCTTCCTCATAGTTCGTAGGTTCGTCATGGTCTAGTAACATGACTTCCAGAACAGGATTTCCGTACCACTCTGGTGTGGACCATACTCTGGTTGACCTATGAGGTTCGGTAGTAACTTGATCTGAAGCTTCATGATCATCATCATTAGCTTCCTCACTAATTGGTGTAGGAATCACTGGAACTGATTTCTGTGATGAACTACTTTCCAAATAGGGAGAAGGTACAATTACCTCATCAAGTTCTACTTTCCTCCCACTCACTTCTTTCGAGAGAAACTCCTTCTCTAGAAAAGATTCATTCTTAGCAACTAATATCTTGCCTTCGGATCTGTGATAGAAGGTGTACCCAACAGTTTCTTTTGGGTATGCTATGAAGACGCATTTCTCCGATTTGGGTTCGAGCTTATCAGGTTGAAGCTTTTTCACATAAGCATCGCAGCCCCAAACTTTAAGAAATGATAGCTTAGGTTTCTTGCTAAATCACAGTTTATATGGTGTCGTCTCAACGGATTTAGATGGTGCCCTATTTAACGTGAATGCAGTCGTCTCTAAAGCATAACCCCAAAACGATAGCGGTAAATCGGTAAGAGACATCATAGATCGCACCATATCTAATAAAGTACGGTTACGACGTTCAGACACACCATTACGCTGTGGTGTTCCAGGTGGCATGAGTTGCGAAACTATTCCACGTTGTTTTAAATGAATACCAATCTCATAACTCAAATATTCACCTCCACGATCAGATCGTAGAAACTTTATTTTCTTGTTACCCCCCCCCCCCCCCCCCCCCCCCCCCCCCCCCCCCCCCCCCCCCCCCCCCCCCCCCCCCCCCCCCCCCCCCCCCCCCCCCCCCCCCCCCCCCCCCCCCCCCCCCCCCCCCCCCCCCCCCCCCCCCCCCCCCCCCCCCCCCCCCCCATCTGCTCAAATCATCTGTGAAGGTTAGAAAATAACGATACCCGCCGCGAGCATCAACACTCATCAGACCGCATACATCAGTATGTATTATTTCCAACTAGTCTGTTGCTCGCTCCATTGTTCCGGAGAACGGAGTCTTAGTCATCTTGCCCATGAGGCATGGTTCGCAAGCATCAAGTGATTCATAATCAAGTGATTCCAAAAGCCCATCAGCATGGAGTTTCTTCATGCGCTTTACACCAATATGACCTAAACGGCAGTGCCACAAATAAGTTGCACTATCATTATTAAACTTATATCTTTTGGCTTCAATACTATGAATATGTGTATCACTACTATCAAGATTTAGTAAAAATAGACCACTCATCAAAGGTGCATGACCATAAAAGATATTACTCATATAAATAGAACAACCATTATTCTCTGATTTAAATGAATAACCATCTCGCATCAAACAAGATCCAGATATAATATTCATGCTTAACGCTGGCACCAAATAACAATTATTCAGGTCTAAAACTAATTCCGAAGGTAGATGTAGAGGTAGCATGCCGACGGCGATCACATCGACTTTGGAACCATTTCCCTACGGGTGAGAAGGTCTCATCGTAGTCAACTCCTTGAACTTGTCAAAAACCT
>JAAAWM010010466.1:0-41932 GCA_036873465.1 Thinopyrum obtusiflorum | reverse complement strand
CTCTACCCAGAATTGATCAAGTGATAGACTCCATAGCCGGATGCGAGCTGTTGAGCTTTTTGGATGCTTATTCGGGATACCACCAGATAAAGCTGAACCCGGATGACCGACTGAAGACCGCCTTCATCACGCCGTTTGGAGCCTTCTGCTACCTGACCATGACGTTCGTCTTGAGGAATGCCGGCGCCACTTTTCAGCGTTGCATGCAGAAGTGCCTCCTCACGCAGCTCGCCAAGAACGCCCACGTCTACGTGGATGATATTGTGGTGAAGACGGAGAATTCGTTCGCAACTTCACCAGCACCTACAAGCGGGCTCCCAAGCCCAGACAGCTCTCCCTGTGCGTACAGGGCCCAGCCGAGTCCACTCGCGACTACCTCACGCGTTGGGCCGAGCTCCGCAACTCCTGCGAGGGGGTGCATGAGGTGCAAGCCATCGAATACTTCACTGCCGGGTGCCGAGAGGGCACCCTCCTCAAGCACAAGCTTCTTTGCGACGAGCCGACTACCCTCGACGAGCTCCTGAACATCGCCGACAAGTACGCCACCGCCGACTCCTCGATGAAGACCGAGCTTCGGGTGGACGCGACCAGGAAAGTGCTCAATCCGGCGCCCCAAGCACCGGCTAGGGATGCCGGACGACGCCAGCACCAGAAAGATCAGAAGCGCAAAGGCCCTGCGCCGCCTCCCGCTAGCCGCCAGGTGGCCATGGCCGAAGACGCGCCGCCTGAGGGGCAGCCCGCGCCCAAGAAGCCCAAGGGCGGCCGGCCAGCTTGGCAGCCGGCCTTCTCCTACGAGCAAACCCTTGACGCCCCGTGCAAGTTCCATAGCGGCGCGAAGCCGTCCAACCATACGACCCGAAAGTGTAACTGGCTCGCCCGAATCTCCAAGGGCGAAGGGCTCACGCCGACTCCGCCTGCCAGCCCGCCGCCTTCGGCTCTGCCGCCCAAGGCCGCTCGGCCCACGGTTGACGCCGTGCAGGACGAGTTCCCCGACGAGCAAGCATCTTACGTCGTCTTTACAAGCCAGCCCGAAGACCGGCGCAGCAAGCGCCGAGAGCAACAAGAAGTCAATGTGGCCGCCGCCTACCCTGCCGGCCACATGCATTGGTCAGAGAAATCCATCAGCTGGAGCCGGGCCGACCACCCAGAGGTGATGCCGTCCCCCGGCTCCTACGCTTTGGTCCTGGAGGCCACCCTTGCGACGGACACGCGTGCCGCGCGCTTCTCCCGTGTACTGGTCGATGGTGGAAGCAGCATCAACATCCTGTACCGCGACACCATGGAGAAGTTGGGTGTCAGGGCAAAACAGCTTGTGCCGACTCGAACGGTGTTTCATGGCATCGTACCCGGTTTGTCCTGCGCCCCCATCGGCAAGATCAAGATCGATGTACTCTTTGGGGGCAAGGATCATTTCCGCCGGGAAGCAATCTGGTTCGAGGTGGTGGACCTGAGCCCTTACCACGCCTTGCTTGGCCGACCCGCCTTGGCCAAGTTCATGGCGGTCCCCCACTACGCATACCTCAAGATGAAGATACCAAGCTCCAAGGGCATCATCACCATCGCCGGCGACTACAAGAAGTCTGCCGACTGCGCCGCGGCCAGCAGTCGGCTGGTCGAATCCCTCGTGATTGCCGAAGAGAAGAAGACGCTGGACAGGGTCGTGGCCCTGGCCAACAAGCAGCTAAACCAGCCCGCCGACTCCAAGGAGTATGATGCCCAAGGATCTTTCCAGCCGGCCAAGGAGACCAAGAAGATACAGCTCGACCCCGAGCACCCCGAAAGGTTCGCCATCATTGGGGCGAGCCTAGACAGCAAATAGGAAGGCGAGCTCGTCGATTTCCTCCGTGAGAATCGGGATATCTTTGCATGGTCCCCCAAGGACATGCCGGGTGTTCCGAAGGATTTCGCCGAGCACAAATTACATGTGCGGGAGGACGCCAAACCAGTCAAGCAGCCTCTCCGCCGACTGTCAGAGGAGAAGAGAAGGATCGTAGGGGAGGAGATAGCCCGGCTTCTCGCAGCCGGCTTCATCATGGAAGTTTTCTTCCCCGAGTGGCTCGCGAACCCGGTTCTCGTGCTGAAGAAAAATAACAAGTGGCGCATGTGTATAGATTACACAAGCCTCAACAAAGCCTGCCCAAAAGATCCCTTTGCTCTACCCAGAATTGATCAAGTGATAGACTCCATAGCCGGATGCGAGCTGTTGAGCTTTTTCCCCCCCCCCCCCCCCCCCCCCCCCCCCCCCCCCCCCCCCCCCCCCCCCCCCCCCCCCCCCCCCCCCCCCCCCCCCCCCCCCCCCCCCCCCCCCCCCCCCCCCCCCCCCCCCCCCCCCCCCCCCCCCCCCCCCCCCCCCCCCCCCCCCCCCCCCCCCCCCCCCCCCCCCCCCCCCCCCCCCCCCCCCCCCCCCCCCCCCCCCCCCCCCCCCCCCCCCCCCCCCCCCCCCCCCCCCCCCCCCCCCCCCCCCCCCCCCCCCCCCCCCCCCCCCCCCCCCCCCCCCCCCCCCCCCCCCCCCCCCCCCCCCCCCCCCCCCCCCCCCCCCCCCCCCCCCCCCCCCCCCCCCCCCCCCCCCCCCCCCCCCCCCCCCCCCCCCCCCCCCCCCCCCCCCCCCCCCCCCCCCCCCCCCCCCCCCCCCCCCCCCCCCCCCCCCCCCCCCCCCCCCCCCCCCCCCCCCCCCCCCCCCCCCCCCCCCCCCCCCCCCCCCCCCCCCCCCCCCCCCCCCCCCCCCCCCCCCCCCCCCCCCCCCCCCCCCCCCCCCCCCCCCCCCCCCCCCCCCCCCCCCCCCCCCCCCCCCCCCCCCCCCCCCCCCCCCCCCCCCCCCCCCCCCCCCCCCCCCCCCCCCCCCCCCCCCCCCCCCCCCCCCCCCCCCCCCCCCCCCCCCCCCCCCCCCCCCCCCCCCCCCCCCCCCCCCCCCCCCCCCCCCCCCCCCCCCCCCCCCCCCCCCCCCCCCCCCCCCCCCCCCCCCCCCCCCCCCCCCCCCCCCCCCCCCCCCCCCCCCCCCCCCCCCCCCCCCCCCCCCCCCCCCCCCCCCCCCCCCCCCCCCCCCCCCCCCCCCCCCCCCCCCCCCCCCCCCCCCCCCCCCCCCCCCCCCCCCCCCCCCCCCCCCCCCCCCCCCCCCCCCCCCCCCCCCCCCCCCCCCCCCCCCCCCCCCCCCCCCCCCCCCCCCCCCCCCCCCCCCCCCCCCCCCCCCCCCCCCCCCCCCCCCCCCCCCCCCCCCCCCCCCCCCCCCCCCCCCCCCCCCCCCCCCCCCCCCCCCCCCCCCCCCCCCCCCCCCCCCCCCCCCCCCCCCCCCCCCCCCCCCCCCCCCCCCCCCCCCCCCCCCCCCCCCCCCCCCCCCCCCCCCCCCCCCCCCCCCCCCCCCCCCCCCCCCCCCCCCCCCCCCCCCCCCCCCCCCCCCCCCCCCCCCCCCCCCCCCCCCCCCCCCCCCCCCCCCCCCCCCCCCCCCCCCCCCCCCCCCCCCCCCCCCCCCCCCCCCCCCCCCCCCCCCCCCCCCCCCCCCCCCCCCCCCCCCCCCCCCCCCCCCCCCCCCCCCCCCCCCCCCCCCCCCCCCCCCCCCCCCCCCCCCCCCCCCCCCCCCCCCCCCCCCCCCCCCCCCCCCCCCCCCCCCCCCCCCCCCCCCCCCCCCCCCCCCCCCCCCCCCCCCCCCCCCCCCCCCCCCCCCCCCCCCCCCCCCCCCCCCCCCCCCCCCCCCCCCCCCCCCCCCCCCCCCCCCCCCCCCCCCCCCCCCCCCCCCCCCCCCCCCCCCCCCCCCCCCCCCCCCCCCCCCCCCCCCCCCCCCCCCCCCCCCCCCCCCCCCCCCCCCCCCCCCCCCCCCCCCCCCCCCCCCCCCCCCCCCCCCCCCCCCCCCCCCCCCCCCCCCCCCCCCCCCCCCCCCCCCCCCCCCCCCCCCCCCCCCCCCCCCCCCCCCCCCCCGAAGATTTTACAGTTGATGCAGTATGTATCACATTACCCCTTTGTATAAAAGTACTAAGACTTTGGGCCCCCCGAGACGAGCTCGGGGACTGCCCTTTTTGTTATCTGTATGATAAGAATTATGCCTTCGAGAAGATTACTTTCATTACAAGTCGCTTGGCACCGGGCCAGACTAGTCGGCCCGGGGACTCGCCGCCTTGCGCTATGAGGAGCTTCCTGCAGTTAGACAAGTAGTGCGTGGTGCCCAATCCGCCTCCTGGCAAAGCCGCAGCTCGTAGAGCGACTGTGAGGCGGACAGGAGTGAGGAAGAACGGGCTCCCACACGAAAAATGGCTAAGGACCTAAAGCACGAACATAGCGTAAGACGGCCTCCAGCATTTCTGAAGCAGAAAGCCGACTCATGAGTAGCCGGCTCGCCGTCTTTATTAGCCTCTATCAAGGACGGCCGACTCTTGGGTAGTCGGCCTGTCGCTTTCTGTCCGACTTGTTAAAGAAACTCTAAACGGCCAAGTACTTGCCTTCCCGAAGTAGCCAAGCACTTGACCCAGCGATAGTCCGCAAAGCGGCTGTCCGACTGGCACATGGTGGGACCATTCAAGACGGCACGAGGTGGCTTGACTCACCTACTTGTCGCAGTGGAAAAGTTCACCAAGTGGGTGGAGGTGAAACCCATCAAGAAGTTGAATGGTCCGACTACAGTGACCTTCATCGCTGACATCACAACTCGGTACGGCATCCCACACAGCATCATCACCGACAATGGCACGAATTTTGCCAAAGGCGCCTTGGCCCGTTTCTGCGCGACACAGGGCATCCGACTGGACTTAGCGTCCATTGCCCATCCGCAGTCAAACGGCCAGGTGGAGCGAGCGAACGGCCTCATCTTATCTGGCATCAAGCCTCGACTCGTCGTACCACTGGAGCGATCTGCCGGCTGTTGGCTTGAGGAGCTGCCAGCCGTCCTCTGGAGTCTGCGCACGACTCCAAACAAGTAAACCGGCTTCACACCCTTCTTTCTTGTTTATGGTGCCTAAGCCGTCATCCCAACGTACATAGAGTTCGACTCCCCGCGAGTCACCATGTACACCGAGGAAGAAGCAGAAGAAGCACGTCAAGACGGCGTCGATCTGCTAGAAGAGGGCCGGCTATTGGCACTCAGTCGGTCCAGCATCTACCAGCAGAGTCTGCGTCGATACTACAATAGGAAGGTCAGGCCAAGATCTTTCCAAGAAGGCGACCTTGTGCTCCGGCTGATCTAGCAAACAGCCGGCCAGCACAAGCTGTCGGCACCTTGGGAAGGCCCCTTTATCATCAGCAAGGTTCTAGGGAACGACGCCTACTATCTGATCGATGCTCAGAAGCCCCTAGCGCGCAAGAGGGACGACTCCGGCAAAGAGACAGAGCGCCCGTGGAATGCAAATCTTCTGCGAAGATTTTACAGTTGATGCAGTATGTATCACATTACCCCTTTGTATAAAAGTACTAAGACTTTGGGCCCCCCGAGACGAGCTCGGGGACTGCCCTTTCCCCCCCCCCCCCCCCCCCCCCCCCCCCCCCCCCCCCCCCCCCCCCCCCCCCCCCCCCCCCCCCCCCCCCCCCCCCCCCCCCCCCCCCCCCCCCCCCCCCCCCCCCCCCCCCCCCCCCCCCCCCCCCCCCCCCCCCCCCCCCCCCCCCCCCCCCCCCCCCCCCCCCCCCCCCCCCCCCCCCCCCCCCCCCCCCCCCCCCCCCCCCCCCCCCCCCCCCCCCCCCCCCCCCCCCCCCCCCCCCCCCCCCCCCCCCCCCCCCCCCCCCCCCCCCCCCCCCCCCCCCCCCCCCCCCCCCCCCCCCCCCCCCCCCCCCCCCCCCCCCCCCCCCCCCCCCCCCCCCCCCCCCCCCCCCCCCCCCCCCCCCCCCCCCCCCCCCCCCCCCCCCCCCCCCCCCCCCCCCCCCCCCCCCCCCCCCCCCCCCCCCCCCCCCCCCCCCCCCCCCCCCCCCCCCCCCCCCCCCCCCCCCCCCCCCCCCCCCCCCCCCCCCCCCCCCCCCCCCCCCCCCCCCCCCCCCCCCCCCCCCCCCCCCCCCCCCCCCCCCCCCCCCCCCCCCCCCCCCCCCCCCCCCCCCCCCCCCCCCCCCCCCCCCCCCCCCCCCCCCCCCCCCCCCCCCCCCCCCCCCCCCCCCCCCCCCCCCCCCCCCCCCCCCCCCCCCCCCCCCCCCCCCCCCCCCCCCCCCCCCCCCCCCCCCCCCCCCCCCCCCCCCCCCCCCCCCCCCCCCCCCCCCCCCCCCCCCCCCCCCCCCCCCCCCCCCCCCCCCCCCCCCCCCCCCCCCCCCCCCCCCCCCCCCCCCCCCCCCCCCCCCCCCCCCCCCCCCCCCCCCCCCCCCCCCCCCCCCCCCCCCCCCCCCCCCCCCCCCCCCCCCCCCCCCCCCCCCCCCCCCCCCCCCCCCCCCCCCCCCCCCCCCCCCCCCCCCCCCCCCCCCCCCCCCCCCCCCCCCCCCCCCCCCCCCCCCCCCCCCCCCCCCCCCCCCCCCCCCCCCCCCCCCCCCCCCCCCCCCCCCCCCCCCCCCCCCCCCCCCCCCCCCCCCCCCCCCCCCCCCCCCCCCCCCCCCCCCCCCCCCCCCCCCCCCCCCCCCCCCCCCCCCCCCCCCCCCCCCCCCCCCCCCCCCCCCCCCCCCCCCCCCCCCCCCCCCCCCCCCCCCCCCCCCCCCCCCCCCCCCCCCCCCCCCCCCCCCCCCCCCCCCCCCCCCCCCCCCCCCCCCCCCCCCCCCCCCCCCCCCCCCCCCCCCCCCCCCCCCCCCCCCCCCCCCCCCCCCCCCCCCCCCCCCCCCCCCCCCCCCCCCCCCCCCCCCCCCCCCCCCCCCCCCCCCCCCCCCCCCCCCCCCCCCCCCCCCCCCCCCCCCCCCCCCCCCCCCCCCCCCCCCCCCCCCCCCCCCCCCCCCCCCCCCCCCCCCCCCCCCCCCCCCCCCCCCCCCCCCCCCCCCCCCCCCCCCCCCCCCCCCCCCCCCCCCCCCCCCCCCCCCCCCCCCCCCCCCCCCCCCCCCCCCCCCCCCCCCCCCCCCCCCCCCCCCCCCCCCCCCCCCCCCCCCCCCCCCCCCCCCCCCCCCCCCCCCCCCCCCCCCCCCCCCCCCCCCCCCCCCCCCCCCCCCCCCCCCCCCCCCCCCCCCCCCCCCCCCCCCCCCCCCCCCCCCCCCCCCCCCCCCCCCCCCCCCCCCCCCCCCCCCCCCCCCCCCCCCCCCCCCCCCCCCCCCCCCCCCCCCCCCCCCCCCCCCCCCCCCCCCCCCCCCCCCCCCCCCCCCCCCCCCCCCCCCCCCCCCCCCCCCCCCCCCCCCCCCCCCCCCCCCCCCCCCCCCCCCCCCCCCCCCCCCCCCCCCCCCCCCCCCCCCCCCCCCCCCCCCCCCCCCCCCCCCCCCCCCCCCCCCCCCCCCCCCCCCCCCCCCCCCCCCCCCCCCCCCCCCCCCCCCCCCCCCCCCCCCCCCCCCCCCCCCCCCCCCCCCCCCCCCCCCCCCCCCCCCCCCCCCCCCCCCCCCCCCCCCCCCCCCCCCCCCCCCCCCCCCCCCCCCCCCCCCCCCCCCCCCCCCCCCCCCCCCCCCCCCCCCCCCCCCCCCCCCCCCCCCCCCCCCCCCCCCCCCCCCCCCCCCCCCCCCCCCCCCCCCCCCCCCCCCCCCCCCCCCCCCCCCCCCCCCCCCCCCCCCCCCCCCCCCCCCCCCCCCCCCCCCCCCCCCCCCCCCCCCCCCCCCCCCCCCCCCCCCCCCCCCCCCCCCCCCCCCCCCCCCCCCCCCCCCCCCCCCCCCCCCCCCCCCCCCCCCCCCCCCCCCCCCCCCCCCCCCCCCCCCCCCCCCCCCCCCCCCCCCCCCCCCCCCCCCCCCCCCCCCCCCCCCCCCCCCCCCCCCCCCCCCCCCCCCCCCCCCCCCCCCCCCCCCCCCCCCCCCCCCCCCCCCCCCCCCCCCCCCCCCCCCCCCCCCCCCCCCCCCCCCCCCCCCCCCCCCCCCCCCCCCCCCCCCCCCCCCCCCCCCCCCCCCCCCCCCCCCCCCCCCCCCCCCCCCCCCCCCCCCCCCCCCCCCCCCCCCCCCCCCCCCCCCCCCCCCCCCCCCCCCCCCCCCCCCCCCCCCCCCCCCCCCCCCCCCCCCCCCCCCCCCCCCCCCCCCCCCCCCCCCCCCCCCCCCCCCCCCCCCCCCCCCCCCCCCCCCCCCCCCCCCCCCCCCCCCCCCCCCCCCCCCCCCCCCCCCCCCCCCCCCCCCCCCCCCCCCCCCCCCCCCCCCCCCCCCCCCCCCCCCCCCCCCCCCCCCCCCCCCCCCCCCCCCCCCCCCCCCCCCCCCCCCCCCCCCCCCCCCCCCCCCCCCCCCCCCCCCCCCCCCCCCCCCCCCCCCCCCCCCCCCCCCCCCCCCCCCCCCCCCCCCCCCCCCCCCCCCCCCCCCCCCCCCCCCCCCCCCCCCCCCCCCCCCCCCCCCCCCCCCCCCCCCCCCCCCCCCCCCCCCCCCCCCCCCCCCCCCCCCCCCCCCCCCCCCCCCCCCCCCCCCCCCCCCCCCCCCCCCCCCCCCCCCCCCCCCCCCCCCCCCCCCCCCCCCCCCCCCCCCCCCCCCCCCCCCCCCCCCCCCCCCCCCCCCCCCCCCCCCCCCCCCCCCCCCCCCCCCCCCCCCCCCCCCCCCCCCCCCCCCCCCCCCCCCCCCCCCCCCCCCCCCCCCCCCCCCCCCCCCCCCCCCCCCCCCCCCAGTACTCGATAGCCTGCACCTCGTGCACGCCCTCGCAGGAGTTCCGGAGCTCGACCCAGCGCGTGAGGTAGTCGCGAGTGGACTCGTCGGGACCTTGCACGCACAAGGAGAGTTGGCGAGGTTTGGGAGGTCGCTTGTACGTGCTCGTGAAGTTGCGGACGAAGGCCTCGGTGAAGTCGACCCAGCTGTTGATGCTGCGAGGCTTCAGACTGTTCAACCATGTCCGGGCCGTGCCCTCGAGCATGAGCGGGACATATCTTACGGCAACACGCTTGTTGCCGTTCGCTATATTGACGGTTGTGGAACCACGTCATCCACGTAGACGTGGGCATTTCTGCCGAGTTGCTTGAGGAGGCACTTCTGCATGCAATGCTAAAAGGTGGCGCCGGCATTCCTCAAGCCGAACGTCATGGTCAGGTAGCAGAAGGCACCAAACGGCGTGATGAAGGCGGTCTTCAGTCTGTCAGCCGGGTTCAACTTGATCTGGTGATATCCAGAATATGCATCTAAGAAACTCAACAGCTTGCATCCGGCTGTGAAGTCTATCACCTGATCAATTCTAGGCAGAGCGAATGGGTCCTTGGGACAGGCTTTATTGAGGCTTGTGTAGTCAATACACATCCGCCACTGCTTGTTCTTCTTCAACACCAGCACCGGGTTTGCTAGCCACTCTGGGAAAAACACTTCCATAATAAAGCCGGCCGCCAGGAGCCGGGCTATCTCTTCTCCAGCAACTCTCCTCTTCTCTTCTTACAGGCGGCACAAGGGTTGCCTGACGGGCTTCACATCAGACCGGACATGTAATTTGTGCTCGGCGAATTCCGTCGATACACCTGGCATGTCCTTAGGGGACCATGCAAAGATGTCTCGATTCTCACGAAGAAAATCGACAAGCTCGCCTTCCTATTTGCTGTCAAGGTTTGTACCCATGACAGCGTACCTCTCTGGGTGCTCTGGGTCCAAAGGTATCTTCTTCGTTTCTTTGGCCGGCTTGAATGATCCTTCTGCTTCCGACTCCTTGGGGTCGGGCGACAACTCGGGCTGCTTGCCGGCCATCGCCACAACCCGATCAAGAAGCCGTTTCTCAGCTGCGATCACCAAGGACTCGGACAGCCAACTGCTTTCGGCCGCGCAAGCGGACGACTTTCTGTAGTCGCCGGCCACGGTTAGAATTCCCTTGGAACTCGGCATCTTCATCTTGAGGTAGGCGTAGTGGGGGACTGCCATGAACTTAGCCAAAGCAGGTCGGCCCAACAACGCATGGTACGGGCTTTCAAGGTCCACCACTTCGAACCAAATTGGCTCTCGGCAGAAATGATCTTTGTCCCCAAAGAGGACGTCTATCAGGATCTTGCCGATTGGTGAGCAGGAAAGGTCGGGAACAATGTCGTGGAACACAGTCCGCCTGCTCTGAAGCTGTCTTCACTTGATTCCTAATTTCTCCATCGTATCCTTGTACAGGATGTTGATATTGCTGCCTCCGTCTATCAGCACTCGCGAGAAACGAGCGGCCCGCCTATCTGTGGCGAGTGTGGCGCCTAAGACCAGGGCATAGGAGCCCGGATTCGGCATCACCTCTGGGTGATCAGCTCTGCTCCAACTGATAGGCCTTTCGGACCAGTGCATGAACTCTGGAGTGCTTGATGCGACTGCGTTCACCTCTTGCTGCTGCTGGCGCCTGCTGCGTCGATCATCAGCCACACTAGTGAACACTACATAGGCTCCGTGCTCATCTGGGAACTCATCTTGTATCGCGCCGACTGGCCTGACAGCCGGCTGCTGGGGCGGTGGTGCCCCCCCCCCCCCCCCCCCCCCCCCCCCCCCCCCCCCCCCCCCCCCCCCCCCCCCCCCCCCCCCCCCCCCCCCCCCCCCCCCCCCCCCCCCCCCCCCCCCCCCCCCCCCCCCCCCCCCCCCCCCCCCCCCCCCCCCCCCCCCCCCCCCCCCCCCCCCCCCCCCCCCCCCCCCCCCCCCCCCCCCCCCCCCCCCCCCCCCCCCCCCCCCCCCCCCCCCCCCCCCCCCCCCCCCCCCCCCCCCCCCCCCCCCCCCCCCCCCCCCCCCCCCCCCCCCCCCCCCCCCCCCCCCCCCCCCCCCCCCCCCCCCCCCCCCCCCCCCCCCCCCCCCCCCCCCCCCCCCCCCCCCCCCCCCCCCCCCCCCCCCCCCCCCCCCCCCCCCCCCCCCCCCCCCCCCCCCCCCCCCCCCCCCCCCCCCCCCCCCCCCCCCCCCCCCCCCCCCCCCCCCCCCCCCCCCCCCCCCCCCCCCCCCCCCCCCCCCCCCCCCCCCCCCCCCCCCCCCCCCCCCCCCCCCCCCCCCCCCCCCCCCCCCCCCCCCCCCCCCCCCCCCCCCCCCCCCCCCCCCCCCCCCCCCCCCCCCCCCCCCCCCCCCCCCCCCCCCCCCCCCCCCCCCCCCCCCCCCCCCCCCCCCCCCCGCGAGGCTTGGGCGGTCGCTTGTAGGTGCTGGTGAAGTTGCGGATGAAAACTTCGGTGAAGTCCAGCCAGCTGTTGACGCTGTAGGGCTTAAGGCTGTTCAGCCATGTCCGGGCCGTGCCCTGGAGCATGAGCGGAACGTACTTCACGGCAATGCGCTTGTTGCCATTTGCTATGTTGACGGCGGTGGAGTAGTCGACCAGCCAATCTTCCGGCTTCACAGAGCCGTTGTACTTGGGAGTGTCTCGAGGGATCGAGAACCCTTTGGGGAAGGGCTCATCGCGAATGCGGGGGCCGAAACAGGGCAGGCCGATCGCATCTTCTTCTTCCAACGCCAGGGATCGAGCCAAGCGGTCGATCCGGTTGCGGGCGTCGTTCTCTCCGACTCCTTCACGGGGGCCCAGCCGGCCTCCGAGAGTCAGATGCTCAACAGGCGGCGGGGAGGTGCGCCTCTCCCTGCGCGGGGGAGGCGGACGACCGTCCCGCCGTTCCACTGCTCGTGGGCGGCTGTCTTGGTCGCGCTCGATGGAGATGCGGGTGCGGCTGTGGCTAACAACTGGCCCTTGGTCTCCTCGGTCGCGGGCGCCGCCTGTCGGCGTCCAGGAGGTCGCGCCGTGCTCTCGGTGAGGGGGAAGGTTCTCGGCCTGTAAGCCGGGTTCCACCATGTGGCGGCCAGCTTCTTGCTGCGCGACGGCCGCGTTGATGAGCTGCTGGATGCGCTCCATCATGCAGTGACGCTCGTCACCCTCCAGGCGGTCCAGCTCGTCTGCCGCCGCCTGGGCGGCGTGTAAGTTCTCCATTGGCGTGGCGTAGACTGGGTGGTCAGCCCCCAACATGCTGGCGATGGCTGCGCCGTGCTGCCAGACCATGCCCGCGCGGCTATGTTCGCCCGCAGCCGGCGTGCCTCTGACGGCGCGGTCGATCTCATGGTGGTAAGCCTCGGTGAGGCGTCTCATGGCCGCCAACTTGTTGGCGCTGTCGAGGAGTGCGATACGGCACGCTTCCAGCATTTCACCGTTCGCATTGGGCGCTACGGTGTGAACAGGTCCCGCATTGCCGCCTGCAACGGGTCCCGGCCGGCCTGGTCGGAGGCTCCGTCGTGGCTGATGACCAGCACCTCGGTGACGGTGCTGGTGCTGGCGCTGCTGTCTGTAGTAGGGAGCGGGTCATCGAAGATCGCCACGTCACCGGGGAAGGCATCAGAAAGCGCGGCGTCGGCGTCGATGACCATGTCGACGAGCGGGTCGGTGGAGCCAACGGACTCCAGGTCAGAGACTGGCTCATTGGCGATGTGAAGCTTGCCGAGGGGGTCAACAAGGCAGCTCTCGGGGCTGGCTGCGCCCGCGATGAGTGCGGGCTCGTCGGAGAGGCGGATCCTGCCGATGAGATCAGCGAGGCTGCTTGCGGTGCAAGCAGCTTCCATGCCACGCAGCGTGTCGGCGCAAACGCCGTCAGGCGTGCCGGGCTGGCTGCGCTCACCAGGAAGGAAGAGGGTTCCCGTCCAGAACGTGTTTTTGGACGACAGTGCACCTAGCCCCACGGTGGGTGCTAAATGTCGGGGATATCGTGCGACATATGCCAGGGGGTGGCTTATCGTGGATGGGGACAAAGGTACGTCGCCGGGCTCTAGAAGCGGGAGTGAGCGAGACCGCATACGCCTGCGAATCTTACCCTGGTTGGGGGCTCTCCTCGGAGATAACACCCCTAGTCCTGCTCTGCGGGGTCTCCGCATGATGACTATGATCACAAGGTAGCTACAAGCTCGCTCCTTGAGCTATTTCGGCTAGAGGAGGAAGAAGGGCAAGGCTAGCTCTACTACTCTCTCTACGTGCGTGTGTGTGTGTGTGTGTGCTCTCTAGAGCTGTGTTCCCGTCGTCCCTGCATGGGGAAGCTTGGGGGGGTTTATATAGGCCTACCCCCCAAGGGTACAATGGTAATCCGGCCGGGGTAGGACCCGGCCGTCAGTGTCTTCGGCCGCCGGCTTCTCCGCCGACAGCTGGGACCCGCTGCCTGGTGGGCCCCGCCGGCTTGCGGGTCATGTTGACTGTTTTATACGGTAGCCTCGCCCTTGATAACGAAGGCTTTGTTGAAAGGAGCGTGGCTACAGTTCCGCCGCCTGGCGGGCGCTCACTGTAGCCATACCCCGTCCCATCTGGTTAATGGCGCACTGACCCCAAGGGGGAGAAGGGCCGCCTACTGGGAGTCGGCCCTCCCTTGTTGCCGCCTGCTTGAGGCCCGTCGCCTTCTGGTGGCTCGCAGACAGGTAGGGCCCGCCGCCTGTGGGCCGTACTGACCGCCCGTCGTGGGAGCATGGCTCCCTCTGACACCAGCATTGTCACGGACTGCATGGCAATAGTGCCACGCTGGGCTGGGGGCGTCTGCCTAGTACACAGCACTGTGGCCATGTTCCATCCTGGATTCGGGGGTGGCAGGCAGCACTGTAGCCTCGCGTCGTCCCGTCGTGGTAATGATGTGCTGACTTTGAGGGACGAGGGACCGCCTTCTGGGGTTTCGCCGCCATCCAGCAGCCGGCCTCTCGGACCTGTCGGCCCAAGATGGCGGCCATGCTTCCAGGAGGTATGAGGGGCGCAGTCGGCCCCGATGTCTTGAAATACCGCGGGGGGCTGATGAGCCTACCCGTGGTCATTTACTCCGACAGATTCATATGTACTAGTTTTCTTAGGGAACTTTTCATCCACTCCAACCTCTTATGAAGAAGGCTACATTTTTCTAGATTGTAATCAAATGCCCATGTTAATCATGTCGGATCAAAGATGGCATGTTAGTGCATTTTACAAATCCTGCAAACCAAATAGGCCTGTAGTAGTGTTCAAAACTGCATGTAGGCACTAACACGTTTTCTTCTTTTGCAGATAAGATGAGGCCCGATGGTGGATAATGTGATACAATATAACAATCACGTCGAATGTCTAGATCTGCATCTCTCAGAAATTACTTTGAACTCCTACCGAGGGACCTTACCGGAGATTATATTTGCCAGTTCTTTGTTGTCAGAGCAAGGGTGCTGAAGGTAATGAGGTTTTCCCTACATTTATTTTGTAAAAATGAATGGTTTGTTGATCAGCGCCAGCGGCTATGGTAGAATGGAATAGGCTCCGAAAATGCTGAATTTCATTTTGGAACTTCAGATGACAGAGTAATCGGAAGTCATCGTGTCAACCCCATACATGACTTCTCAGTGGCTGACCCCTTTGCAAAAATTATGAGGTTTCGAAACCAGACTTAGAAGTGGTAATATTAGTTTGAACCTCTCTGATATCCATGTTCAGCGGATCAGTGTGAGCGTTTGCAGCTGATGAGCTGAATTTTATTTCTAATATCAGTTTAAACCTTGTAATCTTCGAATTTGAGCCATATAACTCTGGAATTTGAACCTTGTAATATTTTGAGCTTTTGTGGTACAACCGTTGAAATGGCATCGTATGAGACTCGTATATTGGTAGCACTATTTTGACCTTAATATGCAATGGACTTAGATTTTATTAACCATTTTTGAATCTGTTTACCTTGTCGATCTCATAGCACACGATCTGTATACCCCCCCCCCCCCCCCCCCCCCCCCCCCCCCCCCCCCCCCCCCCCCCCCCCCCCCCCCCCCCCCCCCCCCCCCCCCCCCCCCCCCCCCCCCCCCCCCCCCCCCCCCCCCCCCCCCCCCCCCCCCCCCCCCCCCCCCCCCCCCCCCCCCCCCCCCCCCCCCCCCCCCCCCCCCCCCCCCCCCCCCCCCCCCCCCCCCCCCCCCCCCCCCCCCCCCCCCCCCCCCCCCCCCCCCCCCCCCCCCCCCCCCCCCCCCCCCCCCCCCCCCCCCCCCCCCCCCCCCCCCCCCCCCCCCCCCCCCCCCCCCCCCCCCCCCCCCCCCCCCCCCCCCCCCCCCCCCCCCCCCCCCCCCCCCCCCTCCTTCCCCAAAACAGCCAAGGATCTAGCCGGAAGCAGAGCAATGGCAAGCTTCATCGCAACAATAAGTAGATGATTAGATCCTCGTTTCTCCTAGTTTAGTATGCATGTAATTGCTTACTTTGGTGTGTGGAAATGTTAAGTCATTCCACACACTTCATTTTTACAAAGCTTTTTGCCAATAAACGCCCATGATTTGTCCCTCTTCTAGCCATCGCGTGGCCAAACTAGCCGGGCGGGAAGCTTGCGTGGTAAACTATGCGGTAGCGCGGGAACAGGCTCACCGACGATACATTTGGCGCCTCTTTGAGCCCTCGCATGGTCAAACAAAATGCGTGTGGTGCGGTGTTGTCAAGCGTGCACTGGAATCCTCCGCTATGAACGCCGTGACCAGACATGACGATTACAGGCCGGCCGGCCCCCATTTATTACAGCGGCCATTTAACCCTTCTATCTCTTCAACCTTTTGATCGCGCCCCACCATTGCAAGAAGCACACCCACCATGACAAATTCTTAGAGGGTATCATGCGCGGCTCTAATGGCGCTTCGAGCGGCTGCCGACGATGAGCAGCAGTTCACCATGCATGCCGTGGTGGACATCCACAAAAGGTTCATGGAGCTCTCGGTGGTGTACACCAACAACTCGGTCTGGGTGGAGCACTCCATCCACATCATGGAGCTGTTGCTTGCTGAGGAGAAATACAAGGTGGTCGAGTTCGACCTCGAGTACACCCGCGCTCGTGCCGTGTCTCGTCCCAAGGTCGCCGTCGCCCAGATGTGCGTGCGCAACCATGTCCTCGTCTACCACTACTGCCTGGCCACAAGGCCTTGTGAGCGTTTCGCTAGGTTTGTCAACAACCCCCACTACATGTTCACTATGGTGGACATCAGCAACGATGTAAAGGTGCTCAAGAATTTGGGCATCGCCTGCCAGAACTTGTCGACATCCAGGGCCAATACAAGATCTGGGGCAGCAAGGAGCATGAGAAGGACTTACTGGTTCACCTCGCCGAGGCCATCATCGACCCCTACTACAGAGACATGAAGGATTCCTGCAACAAGGACAAGCGTGCCTGGCACTCGGCCTGGATGGAGAAACTCGACAAAGCTCATGTCGTGTACGTGGCCAAGGAGGCGTACATGAGCTACGACATGTACAGGCGGATCGTTGACATGAGGAAGTGCCTCCTTCCCCAAAACAGCCAAGGATCTAGCCGGAAGCAGAGCAATGGCAAGCTTCATCGCAACAATAAGTAGATGATTAGATCCTCGTTTCTCCTAGTTTAGTATGCATGTAATTGCTTACTTTGGTGTGTGGAAATGTTATGTGTGTAGTCACTTGTGTAATTGTATGCTTAATTTGGTTTTACAATGCTGTCTTTTTAAGTACATATGTTGATGCTCTGTAGACAGAGCAAATCACATCGCACACAGACTAAACAATGAAACCCGTCGGTGATGATTTCATCAATCACTGACAATTGTATACCAGCAATCGTTTGCTCACAACACACACGGCTTGTTAACAGGAATCGTCTGTGTTGTTATCGGTCTTCCCACATGTTTTCGGTTACAGACCTGTTTGCCGTGTATCACACACATCTTGTTAAGTTGAACCGTTTCTGTTCTCTTGGCTCAACGCAAACAGTTCATCCGAGTGAATTGTATGCCGTATATCGCACACACCTTCATCTGACTGCCCGTTTCTGTTGTTTCGCCTCATCACAAATAGTTTATCCGAGTGAACTATATGCCGTATATCGCACATGCCTTCATCTAGTTGCCCATTTCTTTTGTTCTTCCTCATCGCAAATAGTTCATTGAACTGAATCGTGTGCCCCTCATCGCACACGCAACTAAAATCTGAAGCATGTTTGATGTATCCTTCATCGCAAACGTTTTGCATCTTTTTTTATGGTTATTTTACATCACCGTTTGCGATTAATGCATCGCACACAGTTTCGTCAAAGGGTCTCTAATCGTAGTGTCACGTTAGCAGCATCCTGCAGTAGTGGGCGTGCCCCCTGAGCTTGTCGCT
Source organism: Thinopyrum obtusiflorum (assembly GCA_036873465.1). Lineage (NCBI taxonomy): Eukaryota > Viridiplantae > Streptophyta > Magnoliopsida > Poales > Poaceae > Thinopyrum > Thinopyrum obtusiflorum. Next base: position 24,969 of record JAAAWM010010466.1, on the reverse strand, counting down.
CTCTGGTTGCCACCTCCTAGTATTTCTTCCGCCAATATTTTTTATATATTCCAAAACAATTCTCCATAAAATTTCAGGTCATTTGGAGTTGTGTAGAATAGCTATCTCTATTGTAGCCCTTCCCGGTCCATAATTCCAGCTGCCGGTAATCTCCCTCTTCATGTGAAACTTGTGAAATAGGAGAGAAAAGGCATAAGAATTGTATCATAAAGTGAAATAATGACCCAAAACATAATAAATAAAAGTAAGAAAACATGATGCAAAATGGATGTATCAACTCCCCCAAGCTTAGACCTCGCTTGTCCTCAAGCAAAAGCCGAAATCGATAATCATGACCACATGTTCAGAGAGAGAGGTGCCGATAAAACAAAATAAGGAAATGAGAGCATCATGGTCATTATCATAGCAGCAACATATTATCATAGAACTTCTCATGAATAAGTAACAACTCATCCAGATGATAGAGTATGAACCATAAACTTTGTTGAAAACTAACAAACTATGATCTCAGTCATTGAAACAATTGCAACTTATCATATTATCGGAAAGAGTCTATGTAAGAGTTTTGTTTAGCAAGTTCACATACTCAACTATCATTTAGTCTTCTATGATTGATGACACTCAAAGCATATTCAAGGAGCAAAAGTTTCAGTCAAACACAGAGGAAGATAGGGGCTTATAGATTTGCCTCCCAACTTATTTACCTCAAGGGTAATGTCAACAATACTAACTCGTGATCACCTACATCCAACTGGATATATATGCCAGGATCTTTCCCCACCACATGATGCTTGCCAAAAGAGAAAATAAAAATGGAATAGAGAAGAATACTATTAAATCTTACATAAAAGTAAATATAAAAAGTAAAAGATAGGCCCTTCGCAGAGGGAAGAAAAGGTTGTCATGAGCTTTTTATTTTGGATGTGCAAGCTCTTAATGTAAAGGAATGTCACTTTATATTGCCCTTGTGATAGTAACCTTTATTATGCGGTCTATTGCTTTTATTTCTTCACCATCACAAGTTCGTACAAAGCTTATTTTCCCTTACATTAAAAGATCATACATATTTAGGAGCATTTTTTATTGCTTTTTCACCGATGACAACTTACTTGAAGGATCTTATCTAATCCATAGGTAGATATAGTGGATGTTGGAAATATGCCCTAGAGGCAATAATAAAATGGTTATTATTATATTTTCTTAATCATGATAAAGGTTTATTATTCATGCTAGAATTGTGTTGACCGAAAACTTAAATACATGTGTGGATACATACACAAATACCGTGTCCCTAGTGAGCCTCTACTAGAATAGCTCGTTGATCAAAGATGATTAAGGTTTCCTAACCATAGACATCAGTTGTCATTATATAACGGGTTCACATCATTAGTAGAATGATGTGATGGACAAGACCCATCCGTTAGCATAGCATACGATCGTTTAGTTTTTGCTACTGCTTTCTTAATGTCAAATACATATTCCTTCGACCATGAGATCATGCAACTCCTGGATACTAGAGGAATACCTTGTGTGCTATCAAACATCACTTCGTAACTGGGTGATCATAAAGGTGCTCTACAGGTATCTCCGAAGCTGTCTATTGAGCTGGCGTGAATCGAGATTGGGATTTGTCACTCCGTATGACGGAGAGGTATCTCTGGCCCCTCTCGGTAATACAACATCACAAGAAGCTTGCAAGCGAAGTGACTAAGGAGCTAGTTACAAGATGATATATTACGGAACAAGTAAAGAGACTTGCCGGTAATGAGATTGTACTAGGTATGGAGATATCGATGATCGAATCTCGGGCAAGTAACATAGCGATAGACAAAGGGAACTATGTGTGTTGTCATAAAGGTTCGACCGATAAAGATCTTTGTATAATATGTAGGAACCAATATGGTCATCCAGGTCCCGCTATTGGTTATTGACCGAAGAAGCGTCTCGGTCATGTCTACATCATTCTCGAACCCATAGGGTCCGCATGCTTAACGTTCGTTGATGATATAGTACTATATGAGTTATGTATGTTGGTGACTGAATGTTGTTCGGAGTCCCGGATGAGATCACAGACATGACAAGGAGCTCCGGAATGGCCCGGAGGTAAAGATTGATATATAGGATGAAGGTATTCGGGTTTCGGAAAGGTTTCAGAATGCACCGGATTACCATCGGAGTGTCGGAAGGGGTTCCGGGAGGCCACCAATAGGTTATACCTACTTGGTGGGCCTCATGGGCCAAAGGAGGGAGGCGCACCAGCCCACAAGGGGCTGGGCGCGCTCCACCTCCCCTGCCCACACACCAAAAGACGGAAGGGGCGCCCTAGGGTAGCCGGCCCCCCTTTCCTTCCCCCTGCGCACCAAATATGAAAGGGGGGTGCAGATAGGCAGCCGCCTAGGGCAGCCGTCGGCCCCCTTGGGGCACTCCCTAGGCTGCCTTCCCTCCCCCCTCCACCTATATATATGTGAGGAGGGGAGGGGACGCCACACACCACGAATCCCAAGCCGTGTGTCGGCGCCCCCTCCCCCTCTAGTTCATCCTCCGTCCAAAACCGTTGTGCTTGGCGAAGCCCTGCGGAAATAATTTCACCACCATCCTCATCAAGCCATCGTGCTGCTGGAACTCATATACTACTTCGCCCCTCTTGTTGGATCAAGAAGGCGAGGATGTCATCGAGCTGAACGTGTGCGGAACGCGGAGGTGTCGTGCGTTCGGTGCTTGATCGGAACGGATCATGAAGGTGTACGACTACATCAACCGCGTTGATAAATGCTTCGGCTTAGCGATCTACAAGGGTATGCTCTCCCCCTCTCGTAGCTATGCATCTCCATGGATAGATCTTGCGTGTGTGGAATTTTTTTTATGCAATGTTCCCCAACAGTGGCATCATGAGCCAGGTCTATGCATAGATGATATGCACGAGTAGAACACAAAGGAGTTGTGGGCGGTGATGTTCATATTGCTTACCACCAATGTCTTATTTTGATTCGGCGGTATTGTGGGATGTAGCGGCTCGGACCAACCTTACATGTCCATGTACATGAGACCGGTTCCACCAACTAACATGCAACTTGCTTTGCATAAAGTTGGCTGGCGGGTGTTAGTTTCTCCCACTTTAGTTGAATCTAATTAGACTACAGTGGTCCTTGCAGAAGGTTAAATTGCAACTTGATAATCACTGTCGTGGGTTTGCATAGGTAAGAACGGTTCTTGCTAGTTGCCCGTAGCAGCCACGTAAAACATGCAACAACAAAGTAGAGGACGTCTAACTTGTTTTTGCAGGGTATGTTGTGATGTGATATGGTCAAGACGTGATTTGATATATGTTGATGTATGAGATGATCATTTTTTGTAATAAGTTCACGACTTGCATGTCGATGAGTACGACAACCGGCAGGAGCCTTAGGGTTGTCTTTAATTATTGTATGACCTACGTGTCAATCACTAAGCGCCATGTAATTGCTTTACTTTATCACTATACGTTAGCATTAGTCGTAGAAGCAATAGTTAGCGAGACGACACCGACGCAACGATGGCGATCAAGGTGTCGCACCGGTGACGATGGAGATCATGCCGTTGCTTTGAAGATGGAGATCAAAAGCACAACATGATGATGGCCATATCATGTCACATATTTTGATTGCATGTGATGTTTATCCTTTATGCATCTTATTTTGCTTAGAACGATGGTAGCATTATAAGATGATCCCTTCACTTAATTTCAAGATAGAAGTGTTCTCCCCGAGTATGCACTGTTGCTAAAGTCTGTTGTTTCGAAGCACCTCATGATGATCGGGTGTGATAGATTCTACGTTCACATACAATGGGTGTAAGCCAGTTTTGCAGATGCAGAATACTTGGGTTAAACTTGATGAGCCTAGCATGTACAGACGTGGTCTCGGAACACTGGAGACCAAAAGGTCGAACATGACTCATATAGTAGATATGATCAACATGGAGATGTTCACCATTGAAGACTACCCCATCTCACGTGATGCTCGGACACGGGTTAGTTGATTTGGAGAAGGTATCACTTAGAAAACTTGAGGGATATTGATTTAAGTGGGAGTTCATTAGTTATTTGATTATTTGAACTAAAATTTATCATGAACTTAGTCTTAATAGTTTTTGCAAATCAATGTTGTAGATTAATGGCCCGTGCTACCGTTCCCTTGAATTTTAATGCGTTCCTAGAGAAAGCTAAGTTGAAAGATGATGGTAGCAACTACACGGACTGGGTCTGTAACTTGAGGATTATCCTCATTGCTGCACAGAAGAATTATGTCCTTGATGCACCACTAGGTGACAGACCTGCTGCAAGAGCTGATGCAGACATTATGAACGTCTGGCAGGCCTAATCTGATGACTACTCGATAGTTTAGTGTGCCATGCTTTACGGATTGGAACCGGGACTTCAAAATTGTTTTGAACGCCACGAAGCATATGGGATGTTCCAAGAGCTGAAGTTAATATTTCAAGCAAATTTCCTGGGTTGAGAGATATGAAGTCTCGAACAAGTTCTTTAGCTGTCAGATGGAGGAGAACAGTTCTGTCAGTGAACACAAACTCAGAATGTCTAGGTACCACAACCACTTGACTTAGTTGGGAATTGATCTTCCAACTGAGAGTGTTATTGATAGAGTTCATTAGTCACTTCCACCAAGCTACAAAGGCTTCGTGATGAACTATAATATGCAAGGGATGGAGAAAACAGTTCCCAAGCTCTTCGTGATGCTTCAGGCCACGGTGGTAGAAATTAAGAAAGAGCATCAAGTGTTGATGGTTAACAAGAACACCAGTTTTAAGAAAAAGGGCAAGGGAAAGAAAGGGAACTTCAAGAAGAATGGCAAGCAAGTTGCCGCTCCCGTGAAGAAGCCCAAAGCTGGACCCAAGCCTGAAACTGAGTGCTTCTTCTAGAAGGGAAATGGTCACTTGAAGCGGAACTACCCCAAGTACTTGGCAGATAAGAAGGATGGCAAAGTGAACAAAGGTATATTTGATATACATGATATTGATGTGTTCCTTACAAATGCTCGTAGTAGCGCCTGGGAATTTGATACTGGTTCGGTTGCTCATATTTGAAACTCGGAGTAGGAGTTGCAGAATAAACGAAGATTGGCTAAGGACGAGGTGACGATGCGCGTCGGAAATGGTTGCAAGGTTGATGTGATCACCGTCGGCATGCTACCTCTACATCTACCTTCGGTATTAGTTTTAGACCTCAATAATTGTTATTTGGTGCCAGCTTTGAGCATGAACATTATATCTGGATCTTGTTTATTGTGAGATGGTTATTCATTTAAGTTAGAGAATAATGGTTGTTCTATTTTTATGAGTAACATCTTTTATGGTCATGCACCCTTAGTGAATTGTCTATTCTTGTTGAATCTCGGTCGTAGTGATACACATATTCATAATATTGATGCCAAAAGATGCAAAGTTGATAATGATAGTGCAACATACTTGTGGCACTACTGTTTAGGTCATATTGGGGTAAATTGCATGAAGAAACTCCATGTGGATGGACTTTTGGAATCACTTGATTATGAATCATTTGATACTTGCGAACCATGCCTCATGGGTAAGATGACTAAACCTCCGTTCTCTGGAACAATGGAGCGAGCTAATGACTTATTGGAAATAATACATACCGATGTATGCGGTCCGGTGAGTGTTGAAGCACGCGGCGGGTATCATTATTTTCTGACCTTCACAGATGATTTGAGTAGGTATGTGTCGTGGGGTTAACACGGCAGATGCCCTAGTGAAAGGACTTAGGTGCGAGGCCATTGCTACGGTGACTAGCTTGAAGGGGTTGAATGGGATGAAAGACATGAGTTTACCCAGGTTCGGCCCCTCATGATTAAGGTAAAAGCCTATGTCCTGCTTTGTGTTGTATTGCTTGAGTATCGATTACAAGGGAGGGGATTCGCTTAACCTAGCTATCGATTGACTGTAACCTAAGTTTACCCACCGCAGGGACTCGCCTTTATATACACAGGTCGAGGCCCGGGGCTTACAAGAGTCTGGGTTGGGTTATGCTTTGTAACCGATCCTGGCTCTTTGGCAAGTCACCGTCGGGCGGCTTACACCTCCGGGTCTCGCACCGTCTTCTGGTCTTGGGCCTCCAATCGGTCCACCTCATAAGCCGACTCCCTGGCTCCATGCTTGGTTCTTTAGGCATGTCTAAGGCTTCCTTGTTAAGTCACCAACAGCCTAACCTGGCCCTACTAGGGTGGGTTACACCGTGGGGTCATATCCCCAACATTAGGCCCTAGATTTATTTGAACTTGTTCATGTCAATCTTCAATATCTCTGGTTAGCGAATCTTCTTTGATTCTTCTAAATGTTTAACCTCAAACAGCTCTTCATTACCTGCCATATGAAAGGATGATGTCATCTTCATAAATTCAGAAAAAATCCTTATGATGTCACAACGGATCTTTTGCATTAATAAACAATTCTAAAAATCAAGGCGCCCTTTTTGTTGTAGATGTTATTACACCTCCTCGGTTTTCGCATGCGCCTGTTACTGTGCCTTCTTTTTCCTTATAAATAGGCACGGGGGGCCTGCCTTTTTCACCTTTCACCCCCGTCATCTCCACTTCTTCTTCCTCACAACACTCACCGCGACTGGAGCTCCGCCGCCCTCGTCGAGCTGCACCGGCTAGCCCCAGCCGAGGTCGCTACATCGCCCCGTCGCCGTCAAGACTTAGCGGCACACTTCTGCTTTCCTCTTGCGCCATCAGGTTCCACCTTCCCCCTTTCTCAGATCTGCATTAGGTCACTTGTGTTCTTAAGAGTTCATCGGCATTCATCGTAGTTCTTCATATCTTTGAACAGAGCCTATATCCAATCCAAAACGCCATAGAAATACTGCGGTAGCTAGTTTAGCATTCATCTTGTATCTTGAATAGATCGCTTCTTCTTCAGAATCAGTACAGAGGCTACTAGCCCTTCCATTACTGCCTTTTAGGTTTAGCTATTATTCACCTTTTTCTAAACTGTCGTAGATCCAAAAATATAGCTGTCGGCTGTGAAATCTGTTGTTACATACTTAGCAATAGTTTCAATACGTCTCTTCTTAGACAACCTACCAGCATGCTGCCGTCTTATACCTTTTTATAATTTAACCCGCCGTATCTTTAACGATCTGAAAGTCACCTCACTCCCACAGTTAGGGTGGCTCATAATTTCTCAATGGCTCGCCGTAACACATAGTCTTTTAATCATAACTAGCCTATTATTGCTGAGATATCATGTAATCACCTAGGCGGCTCACCATTGCAATTTTAACCCGCCATATTCTTATTCCTTGCCCGCAGCTTTTAACCCAACCAGCCATGTCTAAAGCACCCACTTCTTGTGACTGAGAAGCCTCCCAAGTCTCAGAGCTCATGCTCAATGAGTATGTGGACATGGGTGTTTTACCGGGTAAAGAAGTTATCCACTGGCGGGTTCCCGGTCCTGAAGCTATTCCACAACCCGGAGAGGGTGAAGTTCTAATCTTTATAGATCACCTCCTCCGTGGCTTTTCACCACCCGGGTCAAAGCTTTTCTGGGATGCTCTGCATTTTTACAATCTTCATCCTCAAGACATCGGTCCCAACTCCGTCTCCAATCTCTGCCAATTTCAAGTATTTTGTGAAGTGTATCTGCAAGAAGAGCCCGGTGTTGATCTCTTTAAGGACTTCTTTTATATCAACTGCCAAACCGAGATGACAGACGGGCCCAATCTAGAGCTTGGAGGTGTTTCCATCCAGAGGCGGAGAGATGTAACCTTTCCCTCAGCCGTACTGCCCAGCCACCCCAAGGGCTGGAACCGCACTTGGTTCTATTGTCGAAACACTACTCCGGCTGGAGAAAATCTCCTGCCGGGTCATCACCCCTACCGGCTCAGTACCAATAGGAGCTTCTTGGTCGATTAACCGCTGCAGAACGTGCTCAGTATGCACCCACATTTTTAAAGATAAGGGCTTTAATAGCCAACAGCTTAACCGGAGTCGACTTGACCCGCTACTGGGTCTCATGGAGGATTTTACCAGTGAGCCGGCGCAACGGCTTAATGTGCCAGTATACGGGTGATGTGAAGGACCTGCAACGTTATAATCAAAAACCTCTGACTGATAAGGAGATTAATGACATGGTTAAGTCACTGCTTGGGGAGCCCCAAGAAGCCTGTAACAAAGTGGGGCTGAATCCTTTTTGCGTTTTGAACTTGGCTCCTGCCATAAGTACTTTGAGTAAATATTCATCTTACTTATCTATCCTTTATGCTTCATATCCTTTTAAATTACTGCCAATATATATATGCAGGCCGGCTCTACTTTCTGGAAGAAGAAAATAATAACAGCTGCGCCAGCCAAGAAAACTAAAGTAGTGAAGCCTCGTGGTCTGGCTCGCCGTAAGAAGCAGACAGTAGAGGAGCTACTCCAGTTAGAAGAGTCAGAGGTAGAACTTGACTCCCTTGGTCTTCTTTTGATGCAACTTATTGATGATGATTCCTCTCAGGACAAAGTGGAGACAAGCCATGCCAACGAAGCAGAGGTAATTCCTGTCTCCTCTGACCCAGAACCCTTGCCAAGAAAGAGAACACGGCGGGTCATCTGGAAAGTAAGATTTTCTCACTCTCATGCTTATTTGGACCCCAACTTTCTTTTGAAGAAATAGCAGCATAAGTCCAAGCACCAGACCCGGAGCGGTAGTACTGAAGATCTTGTGGCCGGTTTATCCAACACGCCGGCTCCTCGGAAACGTCTCAATGAGGTGCCTCATAGCCCAACTTTATCCCTTCCAAAAGCCGGTCTCATGCGTCAACCTCTTAACCCTTCTGACTCCAACTATCAGGGAACGCCTCCATCATCTGGTGACTCAACTAGAACACAACTTCCTGCCTTTGTTGTTATCCCAGGGTAAGTGTTTTCATTTGTAGACAAAAACTTGCTGTCACATACTCATAAGCCTTTATATTCTTGTCACAGGGGCAAGGCAAAAACTGGTAAAAAGCAAAAGGTGGGCGGCTCTTCCAAGGCTCCCGAGGCCTCTGAGCCAGAGAAGCAAATGCCGGAAACCCCTAAGGTTCCAATCAGAAATCTTGAAGATCATGTCAACCAGCAAGATGACTCGCCTCCACAGACTGAGGCGATAGTTGCTGAAGCCATGGATGCTGATACTAATTCGGCGGGTAACCCTGACCCGCCAAGTCCTAAACCTTCTTCATCTCCCGCCAAGTCAACTGACAAGATCCACAACCCTGAAAACATTGATGATATTGCCATTACTGGGTCTGCTTTTAAGGCGCCCAAAATCTCCACAGTGCTAGCCAAGCACTCAGCCAGGGAAGAGGTGCCTTTATTGGAGAAAGGTAAGACAAAGCTGGATCTGGAAAGCTATGCATCATTCATTGCCGGCGAGTTGCACGCGGGCTATTTAAGCCGCCTTCATACAAGCCGGGACATGGAAGCTGGTTTAGTCAACCTGATGAAGCAAAGATATGAGGTACAAAATGAAGTTAACCCTTCTCTGTCTTATACATACATACTCATGTAGCCCCCAAGGGCTGGCTTATCTTGATAAGATGAGCTGGGTCTTTTACATAACAACCATGTAAAGAATCTCCTGTAGCCCCCAAGGGCTGGCTTATCTGGATGAGATGAGCCAATTCTTCCTTGTAGAGTAGACTTTAAAAATCATCGTGCATTAGCCCCCAAGTGCCAAGGATATTGCTTGCAATGTGTGTCGGATTCAGGGCTCCGCAGACCCAAGAAGGTTCGAACTCTGGGGCGTGTGCGAAGATCTCAACCTCTCAAGCTTAGAGCCCGTCGCCCCACAGCCTAGCCTAGCCGGATTCGCATGAGAAAGGAAGAAGATGAACACGGTAGTTTACCCAGGTTCGGGCCACCTTGCGGTGTAAAACCCTACTCCTGCTTTGTGGTGGATTGGCCTCACGAGGAGGTGAGGATGAACTGGTATAGAGGATGAACAACCTCGCGAGGGCTGTTCTGGTGAGGGTGAGTCGTCCTTTGGTTCGGTCTCCTTCTCTACGGTGGTGGCTAGCTTATACTTATAGCGGCCTCGGTCCTCTTCCTCCAAACGAAGGCGGGAAGGGATCCCACAGTGGCCAATTTAAAAGGGTACAAGTAGTACATCTTATCCTAATGAAAGGTGGTCTTCGCCTGCAAAGCTTCTGGTCGTGATGCCGCGATGGGCTCGGCAATGACATCCGTCCTGCCGTCCTGGCAGTCTTGGTCTTGTTACACTGGAATGGAAACCTTTGCCTAATTCCTCAGGAACCCACGCCTATGCTTGCCTCCTTAGCACCAAAGAGGAAACCTGCTCCTCTGCGCCTGCTAGCGCCCGCCTGGCCTTGGTCGTCATGGCTTGCGCCACCGCAACCTCGTGAGGTTGGGTACCTACATTCAAATCTCAGCTCCTCGGGAGGTAGCATGGGGAGGCCGCTCCCTCAGGAGGTCTTGGCGCTGTCTACCTCGCGAGGCTTGGCCCCTCACGAGGGCCTTGTCTTGTTGGTGTTGAAACTGGGCCGCACCAGGCCGTCGATGGAGTCACGCCGTGGGCCGCAGGCAGGCAAGTCTGGGTAGCCTGGTTCCCTGAATGCAGACAGTAGCCCCCGGGCCCAAGGCGCACTCAGACTTGGCTTCGAGACGAAGCCAAAGGGCAAGGGCAAAGCATCGCGGGCCCCAATTGCCTGCGGACCGAGCTGACACGTGGCGCTTGACGGGACATGGGCGTGTGCACTTCTCCATGCCGCCTCGGCAACCGCGTGGCTTGACAACTGTCTGATGCACGCGGCCCAGCCATCATTGCCCGCTGCGCTTGCCTTATGCTCCCCTTCCTCCCTGCAAACTTGCGTCTTCCTTACCAGATTCCACGCCAGCTCCAATCTGCCCCGCCGCCATGGCTCCCAGGACGAAGAAGGGGAAGGCCCGAGCGGCCGCGGAGCCCTCGCCGGGGCCGGAACCCGCGCTGGGCCGGTCCACGGTGATCAACCAGGAGGGGTTGGACAAGGTCCAGCAAGCCCTCGCCGCCAATTCCAACGAGTGGAGGGCGATGACGGTCTGACCTGCCTCCTGGGCCTTAGTTGACATGGAGGCCACCGAAATCCCCCTTCGTCTCCACGCTCTTTTCGCTGGCCTGCTGCCTTCGTTCTCTGATTTCTTCAACGCCATGCTTAAGCCTTACCAGATCCACACATTGCATTTGGATCCTGGGTCCATCATCCTCCTCTCTGCTTTTGCCTTCTTGTGCGAGGCCTTCGTGGGCATCGCCCCGTCCGTGGCCTTGCTCCGCCATTTCTTCGCGCTCCACTTGGTCGACGGCGAGCAACGCTCAGGGTGCATGTCGTTCCAAGCGGTGGCGGCGACTATTGGCTCCGGCATTGACTTCATGCTCCGCCCGGAGATGAGGGGGTTTCGGAAGCAGTGGGTGTATGTGGACGCCTCCGTGGTCAGCCCCATGCTCCTTCTTCCATTGACGCCGGCGGAGCCGAGCTCCGGCTGGGGGCGCGCGGAGCTTGCCGACCCACGGGTGGCGCGCATCTTGTCCAGGCTAGCCAAGCTGAGGCAAGCTAGGGTGACGATGGTGATGGTGGTGAAGGAATTCGTCCGACGGCGCATTGCTCTGCTTCAGCGCCATGCTCGCCCGATGTGGGCCTTCATCGGCCCCGACAACCCCATGAGGCTCCGGGTGCCTTTGCTCCCCCTCAAGATGTTGTGCAGGGTGCTGTAGCTCCTGACTGGTGGGGAGCCCACTGCGCTTCTCCTTGAGGGGTGCCCTGTGTACAACTGCCAGAATAGGAAGGCCTCGCCGAGAAGATGTCGTGCTTCGACGAGTGCGGCTGCTCCCAGAGGGCCATGTGGGGCCTCGCGACAACCCCTTCTTGGTGATTCCCGTGCTCAGGGGTCCGGCAGTGCGCGCTCTAGAAGTGGCCCCAGGGGAGCAGGCACCGCCGAGCGCCCCTGAGGTGGCCGCTGGAGATCAGGCGCCACCATGTGCTCCTGAGGTGGTCGCTGGGGGGCAGCTACCATATGCTCCTGAGGCGACTGCTTCCAGCTGCACAGGCAGCGGGGAAGGGGCCCCGCCTACAGACGACGCTACCGCCCCTGTCGTGGGGGGCTACACACCGGCCTGCAGTGCATTCCTTCCGGATCTTGGGGTTATCCCGCAAGCGGAAGGGGCTCGGGAGCCGCTGCGACCTCGTCCCACGGACCCTGAAAAAAGAGGAAGTGGATAGCGGTGGATGAGTAAGTACCTTGTCCTCCTTGACCTTCGCATATCGCGTCCTCTTCTGACTTTTGCCCCTCAGGATCCCTTCCGTCGCGGGGGTGAGCCCGTGTGGAGTGCGACCTCCGGAGGCCTCCGGCCCAGTTTCGATCCTAGGCCTCTCGAGACAGGCGGCAGCGTGCAAAGCGGTGTCTGCACAAGAGCCGAGGCCGCCCCTGGGGACCGCAGGCCTACACTCCTGGCGTCCTTCTTCTGAGTGGCCTCTGGGGCATGGAGGCCGTGCCGAGGGCTCCTCTGTTGGTTCTTGCTGGTGGCTGGGTGACCCGTACAATGGCTCCATCTTCAGGCAGCGGGGCCCCATCCCCGGCCCGGGGGGGCGGTCGAAGGAGCCCCAGCCACCCGCCGGAGACGGGTGAATCATCACGTGCTTCTCGGGTCGACCTTGGCATGGAGGAAGGGACCGGCCAGGTACTAGAGCTCGCGTGCGGGCGCAGTGCCGTCCGTCATGATCTTCTCCGGGAGGCAATAAGCGCGCTTGGCCGCCTCGGGACGGAGCTTGCCAATGTTAATGCGTGCCTCAAGGCGGAGGGCCTTCGCCTGGCGCGCGAATGGCACCAGCTGAAAGTCGCCATTAACCTTGGTCACTTGCAGCACTAGCACACCTGCACGGAGGCAGAGGAGTCTCTTGCGGCATCGCGGGAGGCCCACGATCGTGCCCTGGAGGAAGCCCGAGCTGCGGACCGTCGGCACGACGTGGCGGAGGCGCGTGAGAAGGAGCTCCAAGCTTCCAACTCCATCCAGAAGCAGCGAGTCCAGGCGCGCGTGGCCGCACTTGCCGCTTCTACGACCGGGCCACCCACGAGTGAGGCAAAACCTCGCACGCACGATGACACACTGGCGCTGGAGGCAGTGGAGCTAAGCCTGGAGCGCGAGCGGCTGGAGGTGACGGAGCGCCAAGTGGCCTCAGCTGAGGATGCCCTTGCTTCTCAGGAGGCAAGAATCTAGCGAGAGGTCAACCAGAAGGTGGCGGGGATTCACGAAGCCCTCATCGAGGAATATCGCCAGAAGCTAGGGCTCCAGGAGGATCGCTTCAAGCAGTGGCGCGTCGAACTGCAGGGCAAGGCTGATGCCCTCAAGGCAAAACTGGCTGCGGTGGAGCGGTGCGAGAAGGCCGCCAAGGCAGCCCGGGCCACCGCTGTGGCCGAGCTGTTGTCCCTTCATCAGCAGGTTGAAGGTGTTACATCCCTCATGGAGAGAGCCTCGGACGAGGCGGGCCGCTGCCAAACGCTGCAGCGCTCCTTGATGTTCGAGGACCTCAGGGTCAGGGCCAACCGGGGCCTAAGCACCATCTGCGACGAGAGCACCAAAGCTTGAGACTTGATGGCTGTTCTTGGCACATACTTCAGATTATGAGGTCCAAGCTCAATTGGCCACTTAGCAACTTGACCTGTGGCTTCTCTATTTTGAATAATATCCCCTAAAGGAGCAGAGCTAACCACCGTAATAGGGTGCCCAAGGAAATAATGTTTCAACTTGCGACTCACCATGAACACCCCAAACACCAGTTTTTGCCAATGTGGATATCGTTGCTTAGACTCCGTTAAGACCTCACTGACATAATAAGCCAGTCGCTGGACTGGGTACTCTTTCCCTACCTCCTTGCACTCCACAACAACTGCTACATTGACTGCCTTATTATTAGCCGCCACGTACAGGAGCAAAGGCTCTTTGTCTATAGGAGCAGCCAAGATGGGCGGCTCAGCCAGCTATTTTTTGAGCGCCTCAAATGCCTCATTAGCAGCACTACTCACAAAGTGATATGTCTTCTTCATCATCTGATATAAAGGAATTGCCTTCTCTCCCAGGCGACTTATGAACCGGCTTAAGGCCGCAATCCGACCCGCCAGGCGTTGGACATCGTTGACACACGCCGGCTTAGAAAGTGAGGTGATGGCCTTTATCTTCTCCGGGTTAGCTTCAATGCCTCGCTCTGAGACCAGAAATCCTAGCAATTTACCTGCAGGCACACCAAAAACACACTTGGCCGGGTTAAGCATCATCTTGTAGACCCGGAGATTGTCAAAAGTTTCCTTCAAATCAACAAATAGAGTCTCCTTCTTTCTTGACTTGTCCACAATATCGTCCACATAAGCATGAACATTGCACCCAATCTGACCATGGAAACAGTTCTGAACACAGCACTGATAAGTCGCCTGAGCACTTTTGATGCCAAAAGGCATAGAGACATAGCAGAAAGCCCCAAAAGGTGTGATAAAAGATGTCTTCTCTTGGTCTTGAACTGCCATCTTGATCTGATGATAACCAGAATAAGCATCCAGGAAGCATAAACTCTCACAACCCGCCGTTGCATCAATGATCTGGTCGATACAGGGGAGAGCGAATGGGTCAGCTGGACAAGCCTTGTTGAGATCTATGTAATCAACACAAGCATAGGGTTAGCCAACCACTCAGGGTGAAAAACTTCCACGATAAACCAGGCCGCCAAGAGCCGGGCTACCTCTTCTCCAATAGCCTTACGTCGCTCTTCATTGAAACTACGGAGGAACTGTTTGACCGTCTTAACTTTGGGATCCATGAATTCTCTCGGTACACCCGGCATGTCAGATGGTTTCCATGCAAAGATGTCTCGATTCTCATGGATGAACTCGATGAGCGCGCTTTCCTATTTGGGATCCATATTAGCCCCCATAGTGAACTGCTGAGATGAGTCACCAGGGACATAATCCACTTGCTTGGTATCATCAACAGACTTAAATTTCAACAGAGGGTCCTGTTCAGTAGTAGGCTTTTTCAGAGGGGTCATATCAGTCGGGTCAACATTGTCCTTATAAAACTTGAGCTCCTCAGTAGCACACACTGATTCTGCATAAGCTGCATCTACTTCCTCACACTCTAGGGCGACTTTTCGATCACCATGTACCGTAATTGTCCTGTTTGGCCCTGGCATCTTAAGTTGTAGGTAAACATAACAAGGGCGGGCCATAAATCAAGCATAATTAAGCCGGCCATCCAAACCGAGCACGATATGGACTCTTGATCTTGACCACTTCAAACCACAACGTCTCTGCTCTGTAATTATACTCATCACCAAAAGCCACTTCTACTGATATCTTTCCAACAGGGTTAGCCAACTTACCAGGCACCACGCCATGAAAAACCATGGAGGACGGCTTGAGATTTTTGTTAGTCAGATTCATCCGGCGAAAAGTATCATAGTACAGGATGTTGATGCTGCTACCACCATCCATAAGCACCTTAGTGAATTTATAGCCACCTACCTGAGGGGCCACCATAAGGGCTAAGTGACCCGGGTTATCAACACGTGGCGGGTAATCCACCCTGCTCCATGATATCGTGTGCTCGGACCATCTTAGATACTACAGAACAGCTGGCTCTATTGCATGAACTGCCCACTTATGAACCTTCTAGTCCCGTTTGCAAAGACTTGTAATGAAAACGTGGTACTGGCCCTCATTAAGCTGCTTTGGATTACTCTGATACCCTAACTGATTATTTTACTGCTGGTTACCCAGACCAGACTACTGATTATGACCACCATGGTTACCTTGACCCTGATAACCAGAATTTGAGCCACCACCGCTAAAGCCGGACCCTTGAGAACCAGATCCTGACCCACCAGGCGGCCCATTGCCGTTACCATGATGCTGATTAAGGCTGTGATTCCTGAACCCCCACATAATGTAACAATCTTTCCAAGCATGAGTAGATGGCTTGTTGGGAAAACTATGCTTTGGGCAAGGGTCATTAAGCATTGCCTCAAGATTGAAAGGCTTTGCTCCACCAAAAGGTGGCCTACCATTACCATTGCGGCGCTGGTTTTCATACCCAGTGTTGGTGTTAGCCACCAGATCTAACCCGCCATCGGGGTTTCTTTGCTTACCACCATTACCCTGGTTGTTGCCATTATTCCCTGCTACATTCTGCTGCTGACCCTTACCATTGTCATTCTTCTTTCCTTTGTTAGATTTTTCATCGTCAGAACTAGGGTCTTTCATGTTATCGGAGTCTGCATATTTAGTGAGAGCCACCATGAGTTCCCCCATGTCCTGGCAAGTGCACTTGAGCCGCCCAAGCTTCTGTTTAAGGGGGACAAAGTGATAGTTCTTCTCTAAAATCAGAACTGCCTGACTCGCCTCAATACTATCAGACGAGTGAATAATAGTGGAGACCCGCCGGACCCAATGGTGGGTCGACTCACCCTCACACCGAACGTAGTGATCCAGATCAACAATCGTCAGAGGCTGCTTGCATGTTCCTTGAATTTTTTTGATGAAACACGCCTTCAACTCTGCCCATGAACTGATAGAATTAGGAGGTAAACCTTTTAGCCATGTACGAGCCAGTCCTTCCAACATCATAGTAAAGTATTTGGCACAGACAACACCATTGACGTCCAACATCTCCATGGCTAACTCATAACTTTCAATCCAAGCCTCAGGAGGGAGATCATCTGTGTAATTGGGCACCTTGCGAGGACCCTTAAAATCTTTGGGCAGACGCTCGTTACGTAAAGCCAGAACTAAACACTGCACTCCAATAGCCCTGGAAATTGTCCCGGCTCCCACCGAGGTTGAAGGGGTCACCGGAGGCTGCTGATAAGCCCCCTGGTGAGCCGCCGCCGCCTCACGGCGGGCTCTGGCATCATCCACAATCGCCTAAGCATCAGTCATCGGGTTAAGGGGCGGGTTATTATCACGGGGCGGGTTACGTCGCCGCTCACTTCTGGAGACCGCGAGCGACTCAATACGCCGGCTGTAACTACGGCTTGGGAGGGGACTTGAATGCACCCGTTCACGACTGTACGAGTATTTCTCCTACTGCGCCACAGCTGTTTGAAGAAGCTCGATGGTGTTCCGTGCCTCTACTGCAATGGGGGACTCACTGGTGATAGGGAGCGCATTGATCCGGGTAACCGTTGCTATCATATTATCCACTGGGTTAGAAAAATGACCCGACGGTGTTGAAAAACGCTGAGGCGGGGTCTGACCCCTACGAGGCGGGTCTGACTGTCGAGGCTGAGCTGCCGCCCTATTCCCTGGCACCTCTGCAGCCTGGGGTACAACCGATGGGGTACTTGGCCCTGCCCCCGGTGTATTGAGTAGATTCATGGGCTCATAATGCAAAGGTAGGCAGGTCTGGTGCCTCCTCCGGAGAATTACGTTGGAGGCGTTATGATCCAGACTCAAACGTCATGCCTCTGTTTTCATGCGTTCTGATTCAGCCTCAATCTGAGCCCACACCATCGCCATCCTGGCATTCTCTGCATTGATATCCTCCTGGGCCTTGGTCATCTGCTCCTTGAGCTTCGTGATCTCTGCGTTGCGCTCTGCTGTGACTGCTACTTCTTGAGCTTGCATTGATTTTTCCCTTGAAGAGGAAAGGGTGATGCAGGAAAGTAGAGATAAGTATTTCCCTTAGTTAAGAACCAAGGTATCAATCCAGTAGGAGGCACAAGCAAGTCTCCAATCTATGCACCTACACAAACTAACAAACACTTGCACTCAACACGAAAAAGGGGTTGTCAATCCCTTCAGGTCTCGAACAAGAGTGAGATCTAATAGAGATAGGTATAAAATATAAATAAAAAGGCAAACTAAAATAAATCTAAATAAATTGCAGCAAGGTATTTTTGGGTTTTTTGGTTTATAGATCTGAAAATATATGATGGAAAATAGACACGAGGGCCATAGGTTTCACTAGAGGCTTCTCTCTTGAAGATAGCATACGATGGGTGAAACTGTTGAGCAATTGATAGAAAAGTGCAAAGTTATGATGATATCTAAGGCAATGATCATGAATATAGGCATCACATCCGTGACAAGTAGACCAAAACGATTCTGCATCTACTACTATTACTCCACACATCGACCGCTATCCAGCATGCATCTAGAGTATTAAGTTCATAAGAACGAAGTAACGCCTTAAGAAAGATGACATGATGTAGAGGGATAAACTCAAGCAATATGATGAAAACCCCATCTTTTTATCCTTGATGGCAATAATACAATACGTGCCTCGCTACCCTTTCTGTCACTGGGTGTGGACACCGTAAGATTGAACCCAAAACTAAGCACCTCTCCCATTGCAAGAAAAACCAATCTAGTTGGCTAAAGCAAATCGATAGTTCGAAGAGAAATACAAAGATATCTTAATCATGCATAAAAGAGTTCAGAGAAGACTCAAATAATATTCATAGATAATCTGATCATAAATCCACAATTCATCGGATCTCAACAAACACGCCACAAAAAAGTATTACATTGAATAGATCTCCAAGAACATCAAGGAGAACATTGTATTGAAGATCAAAGAGAGAGAAGAAGCCATCTAGCTACTAGCTAGGGACCCATAGGTCTATGGTAAACTACTCACGCATCATCGGAAGGGTAGCAAGGTTAATGTAGAGGCCCTCCATGATTGAATCCCCCTCCGGCAGATCACCGGAAAAGGCCCCAAGATGGGATCTCACGGGAATAGAGGCTTGCGGTGGCGGAAAAGTATTTTGGTGGACGCTTCACGTGGTTTGGGAATATTTGGGAATTTATAGTGCAAAGATTAGGGTTGGAGGACTCCCGAGGGGCCCACAAGCCCTCAGGGCGTCCCCCCAGGGGCGCGCCTGGCAGGCTTGTGGCCTCCTCGGGCATCTTCTGGCCCCCTCTCCAAGTCCTCTGGATGTCTTCTGGTCCAAGAAAAATCATCGCGAAATTTTTATTCCGTTTGGACTTCGTTTGGTATTCCTTTTCTTTAAAACTCAACAACAAGGAAAAACAGAAACTGGCACTGGGCTCTAGGTTAATAGGTT
The DNA here is from genome assembly GCA_036873465.1 of Thinopyrum obtusiflorum. NCBI lineage: Eukaryota > Viridiplantae > Streptophyta > Magnoliopsida > Poales > Poaceae > Thinopyrum > Thinopyrum obtusiflorum. The sequence continues at coordinate 5,885 of JAAAWM010010466.1, read as the reverse complement.
AGTCTAGAAAATAATATAAAATAGCATATTAATGCATATAAAACATCCAAAATAGATAATATAATAGCATGGAACAATAAAAAATTATAGATACGTTGGAGACGTATCTAGCATCCCCAAGCTTAATTCCTTCTCATCCTAGTGTAGGTAAATGATAAAAACAAATTTTTTGATGTGGAATGCTACCTAACATATTTATCAATGTAATCTTCTTTATTGTGGCATGAATATTCAGATCCATAAGATTCAAAACAAAAGTTTAATATTGACATAAAAACAATAATACATCAAGCATACTAATAAAGCAATCATGTCTTCTAAAAATAACATGGCCAAAGAAAGTTATCCCTACAAAATCATATAGTCTGGCTATGCTCCAGCTTCATCACACAAAGTATTTCATCATGCACAACCCCGATGACAAGCCAAGCAATTGTTTCATACTTTTGGTGTTCTCAAACTTTTTCAACTTTCACGCAATACATGAGCGTGAGCCATGGATATAGCACTATGGGTGGCATAGAATATGGTGGTTGTGGTGAAGACAAAAAGAAAGAGAAAGTCTCACATCAACTAGGAAAATTAATGGGCTATGGAGATGCCCATCAATTGATATCGATGCAAGTGAGTAGGGATTGCCATGCAATGGATGCACTAGAGCTATAAGTGTATGAAAGCTCAAAAAGAAACTAAGTGGGTGTGCATCCAACTTGCTTGCTCACAAAGACCTATGGCAATTTGAGGAAGCCCATCATTGGAATATACAAGGCAAGTTCTATAATGAAAAATTCCCTCTAGTATATGAAAGTGACAAAATAGGAGACTCTCTATCATGAAGATCAAGGTGCTACTTTGAAGAACAAGTGTGCAAAAAGGATATTAACATTGTCCCTTCTCTCTTTTCTCTCATTTTTTCTTTTTTTTTGTTTGGGCTTCTTTGGCCTCTCTTTTTTATAAAGTCCGGAGGCTCATCCCAACTTGTGAGGGAATCAAAGCTTCCATCATCCTTTCCTCACATGGGACAATGCTCTAATAATGATGATCATCACACTTTTATTTACTTACAACTCGATACTAGAACAAGATATGACTCTATATGAATGCCTCCGGCGGTGTACCAGGATGTGCTATGTTCAAGAGTGACATGTATAAAAAATATGAATGGTGGCCTTGCCACAAATACTATGCCAACTACATGATCATGCAAAGCAATATGACAATGATGGTGCATGTCATAATAAAACGGAACGGTGGAAGTTGCATGAAAATATATCTCAGAATGGCTATGAAAATGCCATAATAGGTAGGTATGGCGGCTGTTTTGAGGTAAGGTATATGGTGGGTTTAATGCACCGGCGAAAGTTGCGCCATCCTAGAGAGGCTAGCAATGGTGGAAGGGTGAGAGTGTGTATAATCCATGGACTCAACAATAGTCATAAAGAACTCACATACTTATTGCAAAAATTTATTAGCCATCGAAACAAAGTACTACATGCATGCTCCTAGGGGGATAGATTGGTAGGAAAAGACCATCGCTCGTCCCCGACCGCCACTCATAAGGAAGACAATCAAAATATAAATCATGCTCCGACTTCATCACATAACGGTTCACCATACGTGCATGCTACGGGAATCACAAACTTTAACACAAGTATTTCTACCAATCCACAATTACTCACTAGAATGACTCTAATATCACCATCTTTATATCTCAAAACAAATGCAAGGAATCAAACTTCTCATCTATTCAATGCTCTTTTATATGAAAGTTTTTATTATATCCCTCTTGGATGCCCATTATATTAGGACTAAATTCATAACCTAAGCAAATTACCATGCTGTTTAAGACTCTCAAAATAATATAAGTGAAGCATGGGAGATCAACAATTTCTATAAAATAAAGCCACCGTCGTGCTCTAAAAAGATATAAGGGAAGCACTAGAGCAAACTACCTAGCTCAAAAGATATAAGTGAAGCACAAAGAGTATTCTAATAAATTCATGATTAATGTGTGTCCCTCTCAAAAGGTGTGTACAGCAAGAATGATTGTGGAAAACTAAAAAGCAAAGACTCATATCATACAAGACACTCCAAGCAAAACACATATCTTGTGGTGAATAAAAATATAGCCTCAAGTAAATTTACCGATGGATTGAAGACAAAAGAGGGAATGCCATCCGGGGCATCCCCAAGCTTAGATGCTTGGTTGTCCTTGAATATTACCTTGGGGTGCCTTGGGCATCCCCAAGCCTTAGTCTCTTGCCACTCCTTATTCCGTTTTCCATCAAATCTTTACCCAAAACTTGAAAACTTCACAACACAAAACTCAACAGAAAACTCATAAGATCCGTTAGTACAATAAAATAAATCACCACTTTTGGTATTGTTGTGAACTCATTCTTAATTTATATTGGTGTTATATCTAATGTATTCCAACTTCTCCATAGTTCATACCCGCCGATACTACCCATAGATTCATCAAAATAAGCAAACAACACATAGAAAACAGAATCTATCAAAAACAGAACAGTCTGTAGTAATCTGGAAACTTCTATACTTCTGTAACTCCAAAAATCCTGAAAAAATAGGAAAGCATGGGACATTTGTATATAAATCTTGTGTTAAAAACACAAATCAAAATCACTTTCTGTGATTTTTTTAAATTCTGGCAATGAGCGCAAAAGTTTTTGTTTTTCAGCAAGATCGAATCAACTATCACCGTAGACCATCCCAAAGGTCTTATTTGGCTCAAACACTAATTAAAACACCAAAACACAATTATTACAGACGTAATAATGTGTATTTATTGAAAAACAGAACCAAAATCAAAAAACATAAAAATAAAATTGGGTTGCCTCCCAACAAGCACTATTGTTTAATGCCCCTAGCTAGGAATAAAACAAAGATCTAGGTATTGCCATAGAAGTGAGGGAGATCGTCCATGCTCCTATCATACTCTCTCCTCTCGGCAGCAAGCTTTCTTAGCGGCAAACAAAAGTAATCAAAGGGGCTACATTTAATAGGGTAAGGATCTATAAGATCAAGTTTGGGAGGAATTGGATCCTCCTTCGGCCCTTTGTACTTGATAATTATTTCTTCATTATAAACGTTCCTTTGAATGAATTCTTTAAGTTTATCTCTTAGAACAAACCCAAATCCATTATTTTGTATAGAAAATTATCATTGAGCTCAGAAATCTTATCAACCAAAACATCGGGAGGAACTTTCTTTCTTAAGTTTTCATTATAAGCGGCATAATCCGGAGATTGCAATCTCATTATTTCTTCTTGATTAAAAAGGATCTCCTCTATGGGAGGACAACTGTCGGTGTTCTGGGAACGGGGGTACCCAAACTTGCCTACCTGTGGCCCATGACGTGGCTCCATCGACGGCCTGGTACGGCCTACCTTCAGCATCAACGAACTCGAGACCCTCGCAAGGGGCCAAACCTTGCGAGGCGGACGACACCAAGACCTCCAGGAGGAGCGGCCTCCTCAGGCTGGCTCCTGAGGAGCGGAGATTTCTATGTAAGCCTCACCTCATGAGGTTCGGATGACGCGAGCCATGACGACCAAGGCCAGGCGGGCGCCAGCGGGCGCAGTACAACAGGTTTCCTCTTTGGTGCTAAAGAGGCAAGCGCACGCGCGGAGTCCCGAGGAATCAGCCAAAGGTTTCCATTCCCGTGCAACAAGACCAAGACCGCCAGGACCGCAGGATGGAGGTCATCACCGAGCCCACCATGGCATCACGACCAAAGGCTTTCGCAGGCGAATACTACTTTTGTCAGGATAAGATGTACTAGTTGTCTCCCTTTGAATTTGGCCGTTGTGGGATCCCTTCCCGCCTTCATTTGGGAAGAGGACCAAGGCCACTATAAATAGGGCCTAGCCACCACCATAGAAGGAGAGAGAGAGATCCATTCAACCCTCACCCTCACCAGCTCACGTGAGCACAAAAACACACCTCCTGAGGTTGTTCTCCCACTGTACTAGTTCATCTTCAGCCCCTCGAGGCCAATCCACCGCAAAGCAGGAGTAGGGTTTTACACCGCAAGGTGGCCCGAACCTGGGTAAACTGCCATGTTCTCTTTCCTTTAAGTTCTTCGAGCTAGGCTGTGGGATAGGCGAGTAGGCAAACTGGGAAGGTTGAGTTCTTCGCACACACCCCAGAGTTCGAATCTATCCAGGGTCTGCGGAGCCCGAAATCCGACATTTGGCGCGCCAGGTAGGGGTGCGTCGAAGACCCGCCTCTCTGTCCGCTGTGCTCCGCTGTTCGGCTCTCATGGCAGGCGCTGCTCTGTCGACCGACCGACGCGTGCTTTCAGGGGAGCCGTGGGCCTCCGAGCTTTCACCCCCGCCCTGCGACGGGTGCAGTGGCCACCCAAGTTCAAGCCAGAGCTGCCGCCCCGATACAACGGCACGGCAGACCCGACAGGTTTTCTCCGAGCATACGAGGAGGCTGTTTTGGCAGCCGGCGGCGACGACAAGGTTATGGCGAACTGGCTTCCCATGGCCCTTGCGTGCGCGCCATGCGCCTGACTTCTCTGCTTGCCAGAGTATTCGGTGGCCTCCTGGGAGGAGCTGCGCGGCCTCTTTGTCACGCGCTTTGCGGCACCGGTACCCCACGCCGTCGCAGCCCTTCTCAGTGGTTCACAGGCGCCGCCCTCGGACCGCCACGTCAAGCAATTCTTTTGCCAGGTGGGTGCCGCCCACGTGCAGCAGGGAGCTCCCCTGGGCTGGGCGGCGCCTAAGGCCGACCTCACCTTCGACTCGAGGGACCACCTCGCGACTACGGCAGGCGCCGGTGGCTCCCAATGCTCTGCACCCCCACCATCTGCAACATAGCGGTCACCAGGACCCTCATCGACAGTGGCGCCGGCCTCAACGTGCTCTCTGTGGAGGCGTTCGGCCTGCTTCATGTGCCCCATGGCCGGCTCCGCCCTACCAAGCCGTTCTCCGGAGCCGTTGACGGCTCCACCTGCCCCCTGGGGCAGATCCGCCTCCCCGTCACCTTCGGCACCCACGACAACTACCGCACCGAGCTCATCGACTTCGACATCGCCCGCATCAGCCTCCTGTACAATGCCATTCTCGGGTACCTGGCCTTGGCCAAGTTCATGGCAGCAACTCACCCTGCCTACAATCTCATGAAGATGCCGGGGAGCAGCGGCTTCCTCACTGTGGCAGGGGACACCAAGGACATGCTGTTGGCCCTCAAGCTCGCCTTCAGGACCGCGGCGGCTGCGCAGTCAAGTGAGGAAGTAGCCCCGGAGGCTCCGGGGGCTGTGCCAGCAAAGAAGAAGCAATTGTTCTCTCAAGATCACGCCGAGACGAAGCAGGTGCTGGTTGATGAAGACGGGGCACCGGGCGCCACCTTCACCATAGGCGCCAGCCTCCCTCCAGATCAGGAAGAGGCATTGGTCAGCTTCTTACGCACGAACAAGGATGTGTTCGTGTGGGAGCCCAAGGACCTGGTTGGAATCCCGAGGGGGATAATCGAGCATCACCTGAGGGTGTGTCCTAACGTGCGCCCCGTGAAGCAGAAGGCGCGGCGGCAGTCCACAGAGAAGCAGTCGTTCATCGTCCAAGAGACCCGCAAACTGCAAGAGGCCGGTGTCATTCGGGAGGTGCAGTACCCGAAATGGCTGGCAAACCCAGTTATTGTCCCCAAGAAAGGTGGAAAGGAGCGCATGTGCATCGATTTCACCAACCTCAACAAGGCTTGCCCTCAAGACCCCTTTCCGCTTCCATGCATCGATCAGATCATCGACTCCACCGCCGAGTGTGACCTGCTGTGTTTTCTGGACGCCTTCTCGGGCTATCACCAAATCAAGATGGCGGTGCAGGATGTTGAGAAGACGGCTTTCATACCCGCCGATACTACCC